>DWAJ01002773.1:0-16500 GCA_018238005.1 Eurema mandarina
CAGCGCCATCTAGTTCCAAGCTAAGCCGAAGCTTGTGTTATGGCAACTAGATAACGGAATAAATTACATATGTCATACTTTTCTTTTGTAAATACATACATACAATACATAGCAACACCCAGACCCCAGAAAAATACAAATGTAAATTACAAATATATTTTTCCGGCATCGAAATCGAACCCACGACCCTTCGCGCAGCGGTTCTCATGCGGTTTTTTTTATAGATAGAGTGATTTAAGAGAAATGTTTATATGTATAATACGAGCATAATAATATATGCGAGCGGAGCCGGTAAGGGTCGCTCGTCATTAAATAAAACATTTCGTATTAAACAAGTAATCTCTCATTACTTGGGCGGTGCACAATTTGCTTGGAACTTGTAAAAGTGATTTTGAGTTTAAAGTTGTTGCGAAGATAACAATGTGGTAGAGTTTACATTATAACCTCGTGTTGTTGTATTTCATGTGACATTACAATAATTAACGTTCGCGTAACACCTGGCTTAGAAAGAGGTTATGTATATTTAAGACTTCCCGAAAATAATAAATAATTAAAAACATAATTATTTTAAATAGTGTACGTTATTTGTGAAGGAATTTTATTTAAAGATAAATATATTTTATTTATTATTTATTGTTCAAAGATGGAACTTTATATAATATAAATTTAATGCATAGATTTTACATTTTACGTTATACTTTAATATAGCAGAATTATTTATTTAATTCAAAATCATAAGTATCTTCACCTACGATCGTAGTAAAAATTGTTTTTTTTTATTTAAGCGTCTATAATCTACGCTATTTAACCACATATACACTGGCCAGCTATACTTGCCACATTAACAGAAAAAAATGCACATACAAATCATTAAAATTTGAAACTGGCCAGTAATAATAATCGAATCCATCGAATTAAAAAAAAACTATGTATTTTTTGAAATCTTCAATTCAAAACTGGCCGTATGATGACATTTAAAAGAAAAAAATACCTATATATGCGTGGTCCGTGCATTAAAGTTCAGTTTACGAGTGACGGTGGACGAGGATGCAGCCAGATTTACTCTCCGCCGATGCTATAAATCACGCTCATACGTTTTATAGCGACGAGCTTACGACGGATCGTCGCGTCTACTGTTGCCAAAATGGATACATCAGTTTTGTTAAGGTTTTTATTTTTGTAAAATATTGCTATTATGGAGATGTCTTTTTCACGTTAGTTGTTGCGAAGTTATTATGGAAATTACATGTTAAAATTCAATCCTATTTAAGTAATAAATACCTTACAATATTTTTAATATGAATTGAAAAAGGGGTTCGTTCAAAGATACACGGACTGACTAATGGTTAGAGCACTGTCATACATCTTACAGACTGACCTGAGATGTAATTTGTTTTAAAATAGCGGTATTGTATTATAATAAAAGTAAGAAAGTACATGAACACTGGTCGTAAAATAAAGATATTTTATCAAAATTAAAGGCGTATATTTTTCGACTAATCACCAAACGAACCTGCTGTTCAGTTACCATACATCGACAGTAGCAAAACAACTGTCTTCGGGGCCAAGTGTTTGTACCCTTCTATCCAAATTGTAAAATACATTTGTGTCTGGCTGTAATAATACATCTATATCGGGTGATGCTATATTTTAGATATATCTAGATAAGATATGTAATGTATCCGTTATGTAGTAGACATAAGCTTTGATTAACGTAAGACAAGATAGCACTGTGTTAAAAATAATCGTATTGAAGTATTATAGTATAAAAAAATCCACAGTTAGCTCATAGGAAAATCTGCGACATTAGCTCAATGTCTCGATTCTAGACCAGTCTATTAAGTCACCGTTGACTGAGAGTGCCAACCTGGTAAGTCACATCGACATGCCACGGCTAAAATATAGATCCAATAACAAGCGTGATATACATGTGTTGCTGGAGACAATGAAACTAGTATTCTCGCGAAACGTCTAGTTGGTTTTTTTTTTATTTAAATTTATATGAAATTTTATTGGTGTAGCTAAATATGTGATTTTGTTTAGATTGATAGTATTTTTATGTATGTTCATCTTAAGAGTTAAGTAATTAGTATTATGTAATAAAAATATTTTTAACCAATTTTCAACATCAGGGGATTTTAGTTTAATGTTTATCCGCGTTAACATATCTAATAATCAAAAAGTTAACTTTCAATTTATTGAGACAGCTCTCACTTACGAAACAAACAAATATTTACGTAATACAATAAAAATGCAAACTTAATAATCACTTTTCCTTTAATAGTTTTTCTAACAAAAAATCGTCCTAAATATTCTTAGACTTTTCACATAGCGACACTGAGGTGGCTTGTCCCGCAGCATCTATACGTTCAATAGATGGGATTGTTGTGTAAGGAAGACGCAATTGTGAATTATTGGAACGATATCGAACCGAGATACGTAAAAGCTTTCGGCCATCTCGCCGATGTTGCGGTAATAAAACATTTCAGGCTAAAATACACGTTGCCGGCTACAGATAAAAAATATAAAAAGATTGTGATATTATTCCTTTTCTAGTTCGTGTGTGGTTTTGATTTTGTAGACTCTTTAACTTATAGGATCAATTGTGTGCATAAGACGAATTTTTGGCGTTTAATAAGTGGTAGAATCTTGTCACCATTTACCAAGGATTTTGCATTGTATTGCAACTATTACGGGTCTGGGTGGTCACTTACCATCCTTTAAACCTACTCATTTATCCGCCATCATATCATTATTTCATACCAACTATAATTAGACAACTTTCAATACAAAATTTACAGAAACCAGGTCAAAATATAACTTTATCGTGGTACGAAATTTTTGGAACTAAACTTGAAACTTTTCTCACTACTAGAGCACAATATTATCGTAGCTACGATAGATGGTAATGTTAATAAATTTAAAAGTATATTAAACTTTAAGCATTTAATATTGAAAATTGTAACACTTCACTTTGGTAGGTTATAAATTAAAATGATATTTTTAGCTTGCAAGGTGTCTTAGAACTGAATGGAAGGTGAATGGAAGAAAGTTTAATTCTATTAGTGAAATAAGTGTTATGATTTTTTTACTTATAGGTAATAATATTTTTTATATAATATAGTGAAGTGTTTGTTTCTTAAATGCCGTTCCATCAAGAAGAATTATAAATTATATGAATAGTATAAATGTACATAATATTGTTGTTTCTTTCTTTTTAAAACGTCTGAAATAAAGCTCTGCCATTTTCTCATAGCAATTGTACCCAAATTCATAGACAACGCTTATATGAGCTTGAAATTTGCTGCCGAAAGACAGTATGTGAGCCACCCAATTAGCAGTAGGCAACAATGTACATTTTTGGAAGCTGCAATATATTTCATTCATATATTAGATATCGACTGAAAGAGCGACAAACATCTATACATACTACTTTAATTAAATAATTTTGTTTACATCCAATAACAATGAAATAAAGAAAAAATTCATCAAGCAGTAAAGCTAGAAATTATAAGTATTAATTAAATAATAATATTTCAGGACATTTATACACAGCGCGATCTAGCCCCAAGCTAAGCAGAACTTGTGTTATGGCAACTAGATAACGGAATAAATTACATATACACACTTTTTCTTTTGTAAATACATACATACAATACATACTAACACCTAGCCCCAGAAAAATACATATGTAAATTACAAATATATTTTTCCGGTGTAGGGATCGAACCCACGACCTTTCGCGCAAAAAGCATTTGATGCAATGGTAGCACCATTGCGCCAAGCGGACGTTTATTATATTAATATATTAAAAGTATTATTCTAATAATAGTAAGGACTTCTAATAATAGAAAGGATGGAGGTATTTTTTTCTTCTAAAAAATATGCAATAAAGCTCTGCTATTTTCTCATAGCAATTATACCAAAATTCATAGACAACGCTTATATGAGCTTGAAATTTGCTTGCAAAAGTCAGAATGTGAGCAACGAACGTCTAACAAGCACCCAATAAGCAGTATGAAACAATGTAGAATTCATTTTTGGAAGCTGCAATTTATTTCATTCAGAGACAGTCCCAACCTCTAGTTATTGAAACAGCAGTAATATGGATATAATATACTTTTTATTTTGGAAACAAACAGTATTATAGGCTTATAACTTTACTTTGGCTAATATTAGCTTTCACATGCTGCTTCGCTCGCTTTGAATCAATTATATTAATGTCCAATATAAAAAAGTAGCCTATGTTCATAGGATAGGTACAGCCAGAACGAAATAGCATTAGACCAGCTTTTTTATTTATATATGTTACTTTATAGAACTTTAAATATTTTATACTAGAAGTTCACATACATTAAGGATTTTTAATAGAAGACTGGTAAATCATATGGGTTAATGGTCTAGCTTTGCCTATAAAAATATCATTAGTTCAAGATCATGCCTCATCAGTGTTAAAGCTAACGAAAACTTGTAACCATAAGTCATATTATAAAGGAATTTGTTTCGAAAAGACACTGAATGTGAGCAGTGAGCTAACAACCGGCATCCAATAAGCGTTACGAATGAACGACAATGCAGACTTCATTTTTGAAAGCTACAATTTATTTCCTTTAGGGCGGCTCGGGAAACTGCGTTTTTCTGTTTTGAAGTTTTATGATTTCATTATTTTATTGTAAGTTACGTCGTGAGAGTTTTTTATGTAAATAATAAAATGCATAACACTAGCTGTGCCCCGCGGTTCTACCCGCATTTCACAAAATTGTAATATTATATCACATAGTCCTATAGTTTTGGTCATGTCAAGAGCTTTTAGTTGAATTTTGATAACCACGGATACTACTAAAAATAACAGGTCGTATAGTGGTTCACATAAGTCCTAGAACCAGCTTAGAGGGGGAGATCATGTCCCCAATGACCCCCTCTTGGATCCGCTGTTGAATTTAAGTACGACTATCCGAACACCACATTCATAGCCTTCAAGATCACGACCCTATGACCCACCCTAGGATCGACAGTTGAATTTAAGTAAGTACGACTATCCGAACGCCATCTTCATAGCCCTGTAGAAGACGAGTCACGCCACGGCAGTAATGCGACGAAATTCTACGACGCTCGTTGCTTGACTCCCGCTATTCACCGTATAAGTGACGTCCACAAAGGATAACAACGTGTGATTCGAATATGAATGTAGCTGAAATATAAAAAGTATACACATTTGTTGTGGAAGTGTCGTGTTTGGATGCATCTGAGAGGGAAAGAACAGGGCAGAAGGAAAGATTATGTTCTTAAGGTTTATTGTTAGTCTAATTACTTAAATACATCCTCGCACATAACTGGTGCAAATTTAGGGTTTATATGGCTCTTATTATTGCGTTGTACTAACTGTACTGTCATTCCTCACACAGAAGAATCTTGTGTATTCCACAAACTTCGCAATAAAACGTTTCCGAACCGATACTGCACAAAAGGTATAGTCCATCAAGAAATGAGTATACAAATAAGTAGAAATGTTCAACAAAAGTAGTAAACAAACTTCTTTAAACACACGCAAATTGCTGCTATATAAAACCACCCTTCCCCAACAAATTTAAGACATTTATAATGTTTTATAAACCATCAAAGGGCTTGCATAAAGCATCTTCAAAGTTATTAACTTTAGATTGCAATAAACTTAAGTACGCTACACTTTATAGCCGAATTAGGACACATAGACGAAAAGCAAGTTTAGCGAGTAAATTGCTACATAGGAAAACAGCTCTTAGCGAAATAGCAATAGAGATGATATTGGTAGCAATAATTATGCTTGTAATGTCGTGTTTATGGTGGGGTTTAGTAGGGAAATATTCCTTTTTTATGAGGTAAGAATGGTCGGTCGTATGGTGACGGATATTAATGCTGTTTACACAGGCTCGCTATAGAGTTTCGGCTGAATTTGTTAATTGTTACTCCTAGTACAGGGATAAGGGGAAGGATGAAAAATATTGTTAACAAAATGTACTATAAATGGCAAAGGGTATAAATATGATGTAGGATGGCAATACATTATGATAAATAAAAAAGTATATCGTTTATTTCTTATGATTATTTATGATGCCTGAATGATCAGAAATAATTGTCCAGCAGTTCTCACACTATTCTCAAGCTATCCAAGACCCGGAGCGGAGTCAAGCAATACGCAGACAGACCGGAATGGTCCTCTCCATTAGACCTTAAGTCTACTGAGTCAACCCTAAGTTTTTTTTGATTGGATGCGGAAGGCGGAGATCCGGCAGCTTTGGCGCACCTTGGAAGAGGCCTACGTCCAGCATTGGACAACTATAGGGTGACTTTTTGATTGAAGTCAACTCTAAAACTAACCTGACCATCTCACCAACAGTGAAATATACAGCAAAGTAAAGATAAAGCCGGCGGGTAGGCCAAGCTGATACAGCCAGGTCGTGCCAAAAATATAATAAGTTCGCTGTAAGTCGCCCGCGAGAAAGATTTAAAAGTGATTTATGTGCTTATAATGTCTGCCAGAAAATAACCATTCCGAGTAATATTTTATATTCTTCTGCGTGATGAAGTGTTGTTTATGTGTTGATAATTTAATAAAGCTACAAATGTGTCCTTGGAGAAATACTTTGGTGTCTCGTGTGTTGGTTTAAAAGGAATTCTAAATGGTTTTAGCTGAGATTTATGATTGATATAAATGATTTCCAACTCTTTTTTCACTTTTTTATCTGTTTAAAAATTAACCTTGTACTTCAAAAATATTTTTTAAAAATTTTCGAAAATCGGTTCTGTTGTTATCGAGCACTTACCAACACTAAGAAAGTCACTGCGATCAAGGTTCTCAGTGACTACCAATAATAAGATTAGAAAAGACTTAAAACTTATCCCTTACAATAACCTTCTAGAAAGTTCTTCTTCTTGGTTAAATGACAGTGCTGCGTAATCGCAATTTTGCCAATGTAGTTGTTGATAAAATATGTTTGAGGGTCGATATTTGGTTGTGACAAGCAACACACACTTTCAATACCACAGCCAAACATCGACCCTTCTAGAAAGTTAAGATACTCAATAAAATGTACTTAAAAAGCTTATCAGGCAACACATACAACTTTTGATTTAATTCACCTCCCAGCGAAATCGTATGGAAATGTAAGCGGAACCCAATAACATAATTTAATCAGAACTCGCTTGACATAAGCCGAGTTGACGGGAAACGGATTCAAAAGTTTTCCAATACAAATAATTGGGGATTTTATAGATTGAAGCTGGTAACTTTTTTGAAACTTACCACAATTTTGATTGTGTCGATATTGGCGGGATTTTAACGAATATACGTATTAATATTTTTGTCTCTATTACCATTTTAATATGACTCCAGTAGTTCTCATAAATGGTGTATCTTTTTAACCGGCTTTTCTTTTACAAGGAGGAGGAGGTTTCTCTATTCAACCGTATAAGTTTAATATGCTATATTTTATATCTAAAACTCATTTCAAAGTGTTTCCATATTTATAGTAGAATTAATTTATAATATTATGTATGTTAAAAGTATGTGCTTTTTTTTCGCTTTTGCAATTGTAAATATTTTAATGGAACAATATATTTCTAATATTGCTATGGGATCGCGATGCCAAATTGTAATGTTGTAAAAAACGAAAAAATGATTCAACTTAGGTGTTGTAATTTTTTATATAATGTCTGTCCATTTTTATATCTTATATTTCTTTATATAATATAGTTGGTAAAAAGACAGGACGTATATTTTATTTTATATTATTTAAATACATCATCATCTTACAGTTTTATGAATAGCAGCTATAATTAGGTATATTCTTCATCAAACATTTGACATCCATATTACATATATTGAGAATTCCACTTCTTTACACTACATTTTTAATAGACTTAACAACAACAACAAAACAAAAGAAAAAAAATTAAAGATAAGTTTTCTAAATTTACTTGAAATTCGTAGTACATTGAACTAATCTGACGTTTCTCTCCAACTGCCAACAAAGTCAATAGACAAAGTGGGAACAACAAATAAGTGAGAACTTAACTTATACGGGTCTTAGGGTGAAGCTCTTCGCTTGACTTTTTATTTCAAGTTAACCGACGGGGAAGCTAAAAAGAAGGATTTCACTTACCATAAGTATATTCCTTTTTTTACAGGGAGAAATCCTGTTATAGATAACGCGTCCTTCTCAGGAGAGAAGGAGGCGGTTATGTCGGACTCGCCATAAGGGCAACATCGACTTTACCCCACCGGTGTTCCTTCGGGCAACCTTACGAGGCAATCATCCGCTAGTAGACTAACGGTTATCAAACAAGTCTCTAGACCGTGCGGTATTTACGATAAATTACGACTTGGGGTGCTTCAAGAAGAGAGCATACATCTTTTTAAAAGGTCGGCAACCCACTCCAGAGTTGTCAAGCTCTGCGAGTGTTGATGGGCGGCGATGGCCACTTTCCATCAGGTGGCTCGCCTGCTCGTTTGCCCCCTATGTTATAAAAAAAAAGACCAAATTGTCCAAACTGAAGCCCGCTAGATGACAGGGTGATGATAAAATAAAACTAAATTACGTGTATAAAATATATATTTATTTGGGACTAACTTTGGCTTAATGTCATACTAAAACGTATACATTCTTATAATAATGTATTTTCAGATAACTATCTTGTAGGCAGAGGCACCAGTTTACGTTTTAAATGTTTATAAAATCATTTTGTGATCAAGACAAAGCAATTGTTGCAATATGTATAAATGTAAATATGTACAATAAATAATACAATGTCAGGTGTTTCCATCACTGAAACTGGAGAACGGCTGTATACTTTTTAATAATCTTTGAGTTTTATTTTTTAATTGAGTTGAAATCAGAAGTAACCACGGTGCTCTTGGAAAATAAATAGTACGACAAAAAATCTAAAATCTATTGTAACACAGCTATACAAAATATATAACTACATATTTCCTTTTACGTGGCGCGATATCAAACCTTTTTGTCAAAGGCCGGCAACAGATTCGTGAAACCACGTGCACTTATTTTCACTTTCTATCAGATGACACGTCAGCTCGTTAGCTCCCACTTATAAAACAAAGTCAAATCGACTGAATACTCACAATAAATTAAAAAAAAGAATAATATTACTATCGGTGAGATAAATTAAACATTCCCTTACACTACAATGGAAATGAAATCTATACCCGTATAACAGAAATGTATTTACTAAAAGCTGGTAATCTTTGGTCTATTTACAATTCTACAAACGAACATATCACGCTAATAATACTGTATGAATAATAAATTACAACACTTATTTCTTGTCCATATAAATTTCTTAGTACTGTATTACATAAGAACATAATTATCTATGTATATAGAATACCCGCTTAAATGAACCTTAAATCTTTAGAAAGAGACGTATGGCTTATTTAAGTGTAACAGCACTATCTCTTTCGCACGACACACGATTTGTCTAGTAGTGTGCGAAAGAGATGTCGGTCTGTAAAGCGGAATTAGATTAGATTGTCTCTTTTCAACACTTGATGTATTTCTCACTGGGTACTATAAGTTTTTAAAAATCGCTGTTTTTTTCTGGACAAGATCTTACTGATTTATAAAGAAGCACACATAATTGGCTTATTTCATAATTTCATTTCAGACATGCTATTGAAACAACTTTATTATAACTCCTATAATTAAATATGTACAACCTACAAGAAAACAAAATGCATCAAGACCAAAATGCATATCGATCGGATTTCTTTAACACCTCGAGTGTCTCACGAATCAGTTTGAGTCCATATTTTCGACGTGCCTTATCAGTTCTGTTTCATACAGATCTCCATCGCTGTGGCTTTCTATATCTGCTGTAAAAAATATGATGAGAAAAAATATTTTTCAGTTAAATAATGAATAATTGATTACATAGTTAATAACATAGTCGCTTTCCTCTGTCTGTCAGTAGGTATGCTTAAATCTTTAAAATTACGAAATCGATTTCCATGCGGTTTTTTTTTATTAGATACAGTTATTCAAGAGGAAAAACACACAATGTGTATGCATAAAGCTAGTGGTTTATAAGTTATTAGTGGAAATAGAAAGTGTACAAAGTTATTTATTTATAATCGACTATTATAATTTTTTCATTAAAGATCGTTATATCTTGCACTAAATTTAAAAAAGGCAAATCGACGTGACGTATGATACGGGATAATAGAATTTAAAATAGTACCATGTGGTCGTGTGTCCAAGGCGAGCACAGCGAGGGGTGTGTCGTCGAGCACGGCGGACCAGCGCGCGGCGAGCACGCGCGACGCACGTGCGCGCACCACCACGGCCGGCGCCGCACTGGACGCGCCGTACATCGACACGCCCACGTTGCGCGTTATGGCGCTGAAATGCGGGTACACGCTTATTTTGAGGTTAGTTTTGGTTTAATACATTGTTGTAACGTATTTAGCTTTCATATTTTTTCATTGCAATTCAGATTCATAAGAATTAGATATTATTATTAAACACTCTTGCACCTATAGAGTATCACACATTTTTTTATAATAAAGAGAGTGACATAATGGAAGATGATTTTTAACGATCAGAAGCCCTCTAAAATGTAACTTTACAAAAACAAGTCGCTCATAAGATTTTTTTAAACATAAAGATTTACCTAGATTCAGTCCTTCTAGGGCGTGGTTTTTTCTTGCACATCACAACCATCGTGACGCATATAGTTGTCAGAATCGTCAGGAGAACGAGAGTTAAAGCTGCCCCAACTAGAAGCGCCATGCTATTGTCTTGAGGACTCACAGAGTGTGGAGGAAGAGGAGTCATCGTTTGAAGGGAATCTACAATTATAAGATATTTTTATTTGTAACGAATGAATACTTATTTCCAACATTTCTTTTAGATGAGAAAATAAATTTTTATTACGATTTTTTCGCAATAGATCATGTAGTATGTGTTTTAAGTGGCAATAAAATTGATGATTTATATGTGATCTTGTATCTTAAAATTTTTATAATTTAGTAACAGATGAATAAAGACTATTTTAACCTAGATTTTCACAATCATTCAGTTAATCATTTAACAAGGTGTCTTATTTGCATGTATAATATGCAACAAAAAACCTTCAAATCTTACCTGGCTTATCCAAGTCTTCGACCACATTAATGGGTATGCCGTGCAGCGCAGCCGGTCGGACGGATCGGCCCCGGGGGTTCTCGGAGTAGATGAGGAAGGTATACCTGCCTGGAGCAAGTGCATCCAGGGCGAACTGAGGAGTCGCATCATTGCTTGTCTTGTATACTGTTTCTGTCAGACCTTTACCCGAAATTCCCTGTGAAACCAATTTATACTGGTCAAGTTGATATAACTGATAATTGTGAAGTAATGACATGAATGTTAAAATCAGAGAACTACGCACGATAATTTCTTAACAAGAATATTCTCAAGTCCATCCTTCTAGACTGTGAAAATATATGAATCATAAATAGTACTACGATTCGGTCCATCCGGTTATGATATTTACCAACTGGATATAATTAGACACCACCACACCCAGCCGATGCACCATTGTACTACCTAGCTCTAATCCTTACCTCATGATTTTAAATAGAACTATTCCTTCAGAATCCCACATCTTAAGTTTCTCTTGCTACTTCGGCAACCTGCTATAATATACGTCAATGGTGATTGACAACCTTTTTTGTATAGTAATTGACAACCTGTTATCACAGCAGCCCATGCGACGACATATGGGTGCTCCTCACCTGATCGTTCATGGTTGAGTCCAACTCATTCCCTTCAGGTTCCCTCACCCCGAGAGCCTCTAGCACGAACCACTGCGGCAACCCGCCGTCGTTCCCTGCCTCGCAGCGAATAAAGCTGTCTTCTACTGAACACTTGCTTGGAGGTTCGGGATATCCTGGCAAAATTAAAGTGGCAAATGATAATGATCATAGATATAAGGTAAAATATAGATATTAAAAACGTCATTATATGATGCGTATCTGCGTAATAAACATTGGGAAGGGATACACTAACACAGTTTCAAATTTATAAATTTGCAATAAACAGAATTTTGACTTTAATATCATTTTATAGTTATATGTATGTTGTCTATTTTATTATTTTTATTCGTGTTAAGCTACCCAAATAAATTACAATTTAATATAAGTAATCGAATTTCGCGCTAGAGGCTAACAATATATTGTTTTCGCCCACTAACTATTTCTATGGTATCCTGTTTTGTTATGCTAAATTAAATTTCTCAAAATAGTAATTACGTTATGTACTTAATTTGTGTTCTTGGAAACAAAAAATATTATTTATATTATGGTTTCTTACAACTAAAAACATTATTTATTTATCCCTTAGTTTTACAAGCAAAAGCTGACCACCATCATCCACCAGAATTCCTAACCCCGACAAATTTGTGAGGATGAATGTATGTATAGATGACGTTTCCATTTCACGCAAAGTCTACTAAATGTTTTTGGTTGAAGTTTTGAATGCAGGGGAGTCAGGGCAGGTAGACTACTCACTAAATTAGACCCTGGACTAAAACATATTTTTATACCTGTATTGATACAGGAACTTATGAATGGAGAACAGCGGTGCTTAAGCTGGTGAAACATGAAAGATGCAACACATAAGGAATATACGAGAACATAAAGCTCGAGTCCAAACTTACCAGCAGGCATGATCCTGAATAAGCAGGGTTCCCGTTGGTTGCCGATGTCATTCCGTGCCCAGCAGGCGAGCCAACCCAGATCGTCATCTTCAACGTCGGGCAACCCGTGGATTACAGTACTACTCGAACCCATGGTTGTCACGTTTGATACAGGGATCTGTTATAGATTAAGTAGAATATATATTATACATATTATATGGATTAAAAATGAATCAACAGAATGAATTATTAGTCTTGACCTAAAACTTGAAAATCTTTGAAAATAGTACTGCACCAAATTGGTAACTTTTTGTGCATATTTCTGTTAGGAAAAAGTTCACATGGAACAATATAAATAAAGATCTGAACTACTATTTTGTGATACACATTTTGGTATAATAAAATATAACTTACAGGAAGAACATCCTTAGTCCCATTGTAAGTCCAGTAGAACTTCAGAGGCCCCGCGTCCCTCGCACTGGGAGCGGATACTGAGCACCGAGCCCTAACCTCACCTCCTGGGGCCCCAGCTATTTGTTGCACCACGCTACCCGCAGAACATTCTGGACGAGCTATAATATAAATTACGGTTTTACAAATATCAGGTCACATCATTAAAATCTGGACAGCTAGTAATACTATGAAATAGTATTTTAACATTTTTCACGTTTCATTCCTTAAAGGATCACAGAATTCTAGTCTATGAGTTTCTTTTTTTCGTCCTTCACGTCTTTTAGTAATTTTTATGATTTTAATAATTAATTATTATGATTTCTGCAAATCGTTCAAAAACAAGTAATTAAAATTTTATCTTTCTTTTAGGATTTTCGTTTCTGTAAGTCTAAAGGACAATAACCCCATCTTTAAATGAAAATAAAACACTAATACTCACACAAAATATTCAAATTAAGCGGTTCACTCAAGCCGCTGCCCTCAGAATTCCACGCCCGGCACCTGTAGCGCGCTGAGTGGTGTCTGCGAAGACCATGGAGGAAGAGTTTCTGGCCTTCGATGGCTATACCGCCTATTGGGTCGTCTCTTATGAGATGGTCCTGTAGAAATTGTAGTGAAGTATATTATATAGAAATTATATATAGTGTTAGTCTTCCATACTCGTATTTAAAATGGAGGTTTTTTGTCAGGCATGGTAGAAAGCAAGAAACAATTTTTGTGCTTCTCGCTGTGAAGTATGTGAATTTATCTATAGACATAAGAAATTATTTGAAAGCTTTGGAAATGAATAGTAGAATTCAAAGAGACCATAATAAGAATCAAGAAGAGAGCGTACATATTTTTAAAAGATCGGCAACACACTCCAGAGCTGTCAAGCTCTGCGAGTGTTTATGGGCGGCGATGACCACTTACCATCAGGTGGCTCGCCTGCTCGTTTGTTAGAAAAAAAAATTAACTACAACCTTTTTAAATATAATAAAAACGATATTTAATGTGTCAACATGTATATGTAATATGTACCTATTCCATGTTCATGTCTATGGTAAAATAAACTAGAAAGACAGTCAAAAAAGATTAAAGCAAAGCCAATATCTAAGACGTACCATTAACAAAAGATGGAAATCAAGAGCGTAGTGAAGTCGTTTCATGCAAATTGAAACTTAAGTTTACTCGCATGGCGTGACAACACGTGACCGAGTAATTAGTATTAAATTAATTCAACATGAAAATTCAATTTATTATACCGTAAAAGTAATAACTTCATAATAACGCTCCATTTACTCGCGGCAAAATTAGTTTTTCAACTCAAGCGCTTCGATTATAGACTGCCTATAACAAAGATGGTGGGGTTTTACGTAACAATATGGCTATGGTTCTACGTAACATGGAAATAAATGTTTAGCGATTTCTATAATTGAACATTGAGCTTCAAAAGTATACTCGTATCATGTCATTAAGAATTACGAAAAATCCTGAGACTGAATTATATAATTGGTGTTCTCTGTATTTTGAAAATAGGTAACTAATTATAACATTAACTTCTTGTTGTAACGCTTATTAATTTAATCTTTTGATATCCAGAGTAATCATATAATAATCAGCTCCGCGAGTGTTCATGGGCGGCAGTGACCTTTTTCTATCACGTGTTATAAAAAATTTTGTAAGCCGATTTGCTATTTTGAATGCGTTATACATACTGAAATTCACTGTACTAAATGAAATGCATCAAATACCTAGTAAACACTCATTTTGTGAACTGTGTGTAAGCGATTCTTGATCCATACACCCTACCCACCTTATCATTTTTATTAAGTTTGCAACTGTTCATTATCAAAGCTGATTTCTTACCATCGACGAAGCTCTTACTCAGTTACCTACTCACTCATAAAAAACACTGTCAAAAATATTATATTATGTATACAGACGAATTGAGAACCTCCCCCTTTTTTGAAGTCGGTTAAAAAGACAAATGACTTCAAAATCTCAGACACGTGTGAACTCGGAACAAGTACCCCAAATATAAACATTACGTTATTAAAACATTTCAGACGCTGTTAGTCTAAATTATAATGTATACGAAACTGTTACACTTGAATTCGTAAGATTAGCTGATATGTTCGTTATAATTAATTATGTGGAGGCAAGTACGGATGAGACGTACTTGTAAAATTTAATACTTTATTAGACTGAAAAATACTTGGTATAGAAATACTTACAAGTATTTGTTACTATTATTCTTTGTAATTGAAGATGGAGCCGAAAATACTTATTAAAAAATATACTTGTTTTTTGATATAGATAGCGCTAAGTTCTTTTTAAATGGTAGGCAGAATATTCCTTTTTTTTTTAAATAATCAATTAAGGGTGGACTAAAATCAAATCTTTTGATTTGGTTTCTCAATCTCTCTTGAGGTATTCTTATATTGAAAAAAGGAGCAAGTATTTCATCTAGTTTGTCAAGCCACCAACTAAAAGTACGCACTTTTATGCTTGCAAGTATTTTAGATCATAATAGGGCGTACTACTTTCGAGTACTTCGATAAAGCCCTTGATTTAAAGCCTTTATATGAACCTCCACGTCTCATCACTAAAGGCAAGCATAATGAAGTTTGTTTAGGCCCAAACGGAGCTCACTATAACTTGTTGGAACGTATCTCGGCGTGAACTTTTGAAAAACTAAACATGTTCACTGAAAACAAACGGGAACTTTGAAATTATTATCCACATTTTCGAGTACGGTATTTAATTAGGTAATTATAAAATACTTGGTACGCAACCTTATCTGCGAGGAATACTTGATATTTTTTATAATGACGTCAACATTTTTTCACGAAAAAGGTATTGAAAGATTGTATGTTAGTATATTATGGACCCCGGTTAATTAACAACGATTTCTGTGACCTTCCCGCATCACTCTAGTCGAGCCAGGCAGAGCCCTAAAGCCTTCAAATTTTGGTGGGGGAGTCATGCTGTTAGACAAAATCAATTGCGTCAGCTCGTCTCCCCTCTTCATATCATAAAAAAAAAAATTAAAAATTAAATTTCATTTTTCAAGATTTGTTTCTAATATCATTTAAGAAACATGTAAATATTGATTGCATTGTAGCGACCGCTATTCACGCGCCGAGTCTGAATCGCGCTTACGATATTTTTCCGAGACTTATACGAGGTGTGTTCAAAAAGTATCGCGAATTTTGTTTTTTTTTTCAAAAATTATTTATTTATTCATGAATATCTATTTTGTCCCCTTTAAAGTAATCCCCATGAGATATTATACACTTGTGCCAACGGTTTTTCCAATCTTCGAAGCACTTCAAAAAATCATTTTTTTTTATCTTGTTCAGCTCCTCCTTCGATGCCGTCTTTATCTCATCAAGC
>DWAJ01002774.1:0-16497 GCA_018238005.1 Eurema mandarina
TATTATAAGTTTTGTATGACACCCCAGACACACAATGAAAACAATTAATATTAATTATAATTATTACCAAGTCGATAAAAATTACGTTACTAGTAAAAATATTTTTTAGAAAATAGAAACAGTCGTCGTCAATAAAAAATATATAATATCATTATAACTGTATGGCACATACAAGCATTTTTAATAAAATTTTTATCCTTCTCTTTGGCTATACCGAAATCAATTCGATCATAGACTTCATAATTTTACATGAACTTAATCTGCCTCGTAATAGCGTACTCTTTTCTTTCTTTGAAAATAAACACACCACTTCTACCAGCTACTAAACACTTTAAATTGTGTAAAATGTTTGAGAACGGCGATTTTGTTTTTTTATATATAAGACTACATACTAACTGGCGCGTCACCTGATGCCTCCCATGAGTACCTGCGATGTCACGAGTGTCATAGCGGCCTTTTAAGGAAAGGTACGCTCTTTTGAAGGTTCCTATGTCGTTCGTGTTCGGGAACGCTGCATGAGGAAGCTGATTCCACAGGATGGTCGTGCGTGGCAAAAAGTTCCTGCGAAAACGCACTGTGCTTGATTGCCAGCTGTCAAGGTGGTGAGGATGGTATTGTAACCTGTGGCGTGCAGTGGATTTCAATTTTTCCACATTTACAGGATAAATTATTATAGCACCAACATCATCGAGTATAACATGCTGTTAACAGTGCCATGTCATGTCTTTTTATATCTGATATGACCCGAAGTCAATTAGTTTTCTAACCCGAGTGTAATAAAACATGATAATGTCCAGCATATGTGCGCCAATCACTGACAGACAGTCTAATAAAATAAAAGGTGAGAGTTCAAACCACCTACAACTGGTTAGAACCGCACGGACTGATTTTGTTTATAAACATTTTTGGAGTTGTTAATTGTATGTTGTTGGAATATTGAATTGAATTTCTATTCAGTTATGAGGATATTGAAAATGAAGACCATGAAATTTTTTAATGGAACTTTTGGATTCTTCACCTTGGAGTTTCGTCATGTTCGTCAGTCTGTCCTCGGTCTAAAAGGTAGGGAAAGATATTAGAAACTACCAAAACATTTGACTATACATAATATATATTGAGATTTTCTTTATTACGTGAACCTCTTGTGATAGGTATAGTCGGCGTCACTTATGTTTAGCGCTGGACGAGAATAGCTGCGCATCGGTAGAATCGCGCTCGTAATTGCCGTATTGGTGCGAGAAAGACAACACGACTGGACGTCCAATCAACGCTCGCGCACCCGACGATCACGCGCCCACGCGCCGCGCCGTTACCTCGATGCCTTATTTTTGACTTCTGCGCAGGTTTCGTTCAGCGCTAAAGATTCGTGACGCGACCTATACCTATTTTAAAACTTAGTTAATTAACTTCCTAATTAACAAATTATTTAAATTGACCACAAAACTATTATCACCGGATCACTGCGCACAATCCCTTCTAATTGTTTAAATTTTTTTCATCGGTTTTCATTCATCAGTTTTTGCTATTCATTTAACTTTTGACACTCAAGGACTTTTATTGTTACTAATTATTTTAGAACAAAAACCGTCTGAATGAAATTCCCGGCTTGATGAATGTCTCTTAACAAAAATTGTTATGAATAACGTAGGTAATTTGTTAAGTTAGGAAAAATTTTCAAACAATTTTGAATTTGTTGTAAATTTTTTATTAAAATAGAATACTTGAATATTTTTCTACTTTGATAGATATTAGGTCCGTATTTATAAATAAACGAAACAACCGGCTAAAACTGTTGGAAATTTTACAAAATTCCTTTTTGTAAAATTTACCTTAAAAATTAAGCAAAAAAATCTTGTTATTATAAGATGTTTTTCTTTTCGTTTCGTTTCGTCTTGTGACAATTAATATTTATAATTCATAACAAAAAAGAAGAAATTCTTATTCTCATTCACAATTAAAAACAAACTACTAACTAGTAAACCTACCTATTCAAAAAAACTGTGTTGTGACGTCAATTAAAAATAATACGAAATTCACATCCTCCTATATAATTTTAAAAAAAATTACAAGCCTAAGTATGGCCTAGAGTACTAAAGAAACCTCTTTTACATAGATACGTTTGAGGCTGAACTAATTTGTGATAAGATTCCTATTTTCTACTAGACTTTAGCTCGTATATAAATGTCCGCGATACAAACTATTGTATTACTATCCACAGCTGGACGGTGCAGTGAAGTTCTTTATTAGACAAATAAATAAATAAATAAATATACCTAATAATGCACGATTCGAAACCAGCGTTCGCGAGCCTCAATGATTTCGCTAAGGAAGATGTGAGTTATTTTTATTTTTTTCCATACATAATCAGCTGTTGTTCTTGCATGGCGTTGGTTGGCGTTTTTTGTTGGGATAGTCTAGTTTGAAAACCTTCGAAAATGTTCCAAATTGGTTTAGTAATTTCGAAGGTTATCTAATACTAATATTCAATCAATGTTCTTCTTTTATAATACGTATAGGTAGTAGCATCATTTTTTTATTAGTAAGTATAGATGACTAATAAAAAAATAACGTTCAAATTAAAACTGTAGTTCCAGAGAGTTTTCAAACAAATAAACAAATTCTTCAGCTGTGTACAAATTAATAATAATTTAGATATTAGTAAAAAGTAAGATTAGATTTGACTTTTGAACATGAACGTTTAAATCGATGGTTTTTCTTTGAAGATCAATTTTACCATGCTTTATTAACCTGTATACATGGGCAATTTATATAATTATTTAAAGATACTTAATCATTAAAATAAGGTATAACACAATTATTTAAATATAATATCAATAATAAGGAACCAACTATTAAGATTTATTATTCTAACTTTTATCATCTGTAGTCTATTGAATATTTTAATCTATGATGTCAAGAAGCATAATTTTCTCATCTACCTTCTAAATTAGACGTCGATACAAACCGTTTAAAGATAATGGAACCAATTTAAATATACATTCTAATTTTTAATTTAAGTAAGAAAAAGTGTAGAAAGAAAATTTTAGCTTTATTTTAACTAGTATTATTGCAGTGTAGTTTTATGTGTGAAATGCAATCCAGTCAGTGTTTAATGACGAAGGTATATTTTTTATGTATTTTATGCCTTAAAATTAAAATGTTTCAAGACCAATTTCAATTTAATAAACCATTTATTTGATACTACCTGTTGCCCACGACTCCGTCCGCGTGGACTTTCATATAAACTTTGACCCCTCATAACCCTTTTTTCCAGTTATAAAGTAGCTTATGTTTTATCTCAGGCTCTAGACCATCTGTGTATATCTTCAATTTCATTACAATCGGTTCAGTAGGCGTGAAAGCGTAACAGACAAACAGACAGACAGTCAGAGTTACTTTCGTATAAATAATATTAGTATGGAGTTAATAAATAAAACCATTTTACTGGTTCTATAAATTGTATCAAATAATAGGAGCCACTGAAAATCGGCGTTGGAGCTGTTCGCAGCTTCCTTTTCCACAGCAATACTGGTTTTTTTTTCCCTTTCCTGTGTTTGTTATTTGTTTACTTCAAGTGTGTATTGTTATACTTATTTTTCTAATGTGCTCGGAATAAAAGTTTCTTTCTTTCTTTCTTTCTAATATTTTCTCGTAAAGTTATATCAATATACTTTTAAGCCATAGACGTACAGACTGATAGTCCTTTAATAATCGGTCCCCCGGAAGCGAAGCCAAACCTGCTGTAGGTGATAACAGCACGTTCTAATACACGATTTCTATAAGAAATTTACCCTATAAGTGTAGAAAATTCTACGAAAAAAACACTCATTTTTAAAGCGATACACTGCAGCAACGATCTATTTAATTAAATAAATAAGCAAAAAAAAAAATAGATAAAATTGTCTCAGTTGAAATAGCTTCACTTTGGTTATTATTCTACGTTTCTAGCTATGTTGCAATATGTTATTTATTGTTGTAGGTTGGCGCAAAAGTCCTGTTCGCAACGGACGATTTCTTCGCGGTGTGCGACAATATGCTTCTGAACTCCGAGCCCGTGTTCATAGAAGATGCGTACACGGAGTACGGCAAGCTGACAGATGGATGGGAAACACGGAGGAAGAGGATCGCAGGACACGACTGGTGCATCATCAAGTTGGCCACCATGTGCACTATTAGAGGTAAAATTCTGACATTTACATGTAACACTTCTTGGCTTGCAAGCCAAAACCTGATTCATATCACTGTCGATACTATATAAAAAATGTAGAAACAAGGACAAAAATCTTTTTTTTTTAACTTTGTAAATATAATTAATGTTTTAAGTATATAAGTAATATTTTACTATATGTATCTAGAATCTAGATTACATTACTGAACCTTCTTATTGTTTAAGGCATCTTATTGGACACAGCATTCTTTATCGGCAACTACGCTCCGAGATATTCCATACAAGCCGCAGTTCTGAGCCCAGAAGGTACTTATTATACCAGAAGGTTATTTATATTACTTAAGTTAATTATTATGAACTTCATATTAACACTACCGAAATGTTAAAAATTGTACATCCATTTTTATCAAGATTCAGAAATCTTAGCAGCAAACAGGATATCTAGAAATTATATTCCCACAAAAAATAAGCCCTTTACATTCTAAACTATTTTTTTAACACAAAACCCTATAAATGCATATGAAGCTTCTAGAATTTTTTTCGAAATCATCTATCTTTACATTTATATAAGTGTTGTCTCGCAGAAGAATCACTGATACCCAAACGTAACGCGAGTATTGGAACTGGTGCTACTGAAACGGAACTAAAGCAAATCCATAAGATCCGATCTGACCAGTGGGAGGAGATCGTGCCCATCACCGTGCTGCAGCCAGGAGACGAAGCCACCAGACGGAACTATCAGAAGGTATGTCTTTAGTAGACAAAAGTATTGGAAAAACTGGTTGACTTTGGGCTGTAATGAGGCCAGTTTGGCCAAACTACTTTTGGACTATAACTTCGGGTATATTTAACTAAACTATTACTAACTATTTTTATATCTACTCTATTATTTGCGTAGCTACTTACTGTAGTAAGTTTCACGGCAACTGTTTGCACTAAATAGTTCTAAAAACTAAAAGAAAAACTTTCAAACCATCCTTCTTAAATTGACTCCAATTTTAAATTGAAAAACGGGCAAAACACTGAGTACCTTGTTTTGTATTTTGGAATTCATTAAGTCTGTTATATGACCAGGTTCTCAGTGATGAAGTCTGGACCCACCTGCGTCTGAATATCTACCCTGATGGTGGGATTGCAAGAATGCACGTGTTTGGAAAAGCAAGACCTCCCACTCCACCTTCTGACCAGCTCGTCGACCTGGTATCCTTGCTCAATGGTGGAACTTTGATCGGTAAGTTATTACTTTGAAATTAGTTAGTTCTTTATCTCTTTTACTACTACTATAAAACTCAGGAAATTATGTGGTTGACTATTCACGAAGTTAAAGTAAAGTAAATCTCTAAATTAGTTTAAGACAACTCACATTATTTGTTAGTGCTAATGACCATATTAAATAAACTTTAAAATAATATATAGGAGAGAACTCAATAGATTTACTGACGCTGCTTCAGCTATAGGGCACGCCGTGTAGAGACACTTGTTTGGATTTAACATTTAAGCTAGACCCATACATATTATCAAAGCGAAATTCAGGTCCAATTCAGACGGAAATTGCTTCGTTGGCAACACATTCCTGTGAGTGGACCGAACGAAGTAATTTCTCAGCTCAAGAACAAAGGCGTTTATACTTAGCTCCAGGACTTGAGACGCTATTAAACGGTCGCATTTTAACTGCCTTAATTGATGAGACTAACGATATCTTATGCAAAGTAATGGTAATGCAGTTTATCTATTAAACTAGCTCGCCCTGTGTAGTCTGTTTTTCTATAGTCGATTAAACGCAATGTTAAATGAAGGAAAGAGGTACCTTCCCTTACTTCAGAAAAAAATCCTTACCAGTTCTTTCTTTAACCAAAGCTTAATATAAAAGTCTATTTCTTGACGCTGGTTTTCTGCCAGTGGTATCACCAAGCCTAGTTTTTGTTAACTTTTGAATTTAAAATAAAAAATCCTAAGATTGGTATGTTTTTCCAGCATTTTCAAACGGCCAGTACAGTAACCCACGAAACCTGATAAAGCCAGGTAAAAGCCAGTCGATGTCAGATGGCTGGGAAACCGCCCGACGCCTTGATAGGCCTAAGGTCATCACACTTCGGGAAGACGGCACTTTGAATGTTACAGGTATGTATCATATCATCGATAATTATCAGAGTCTCTGCCGGTTCTTCTCTGTAGAAACTGCTCTCCGAACCGGCGGTAAATATTTTGTAACACCATGACGATTCAAAAGTGTCACTTAAATAATTATATGTTTGACTTTGACTATGTATCTTAGCAAACTTTTGTATCTTCTCTCCTTGTCTCGTTTTAAATAAACAGTTTAAAGATGTATCAATCATTGTATAGATGTATAACTAGGTAAAAAGGGATGAAGACTAAGAATGAATTATGTTTTTAATGAATAATGTTGCTGTTATTCTAAACCGAACAGCGAATGTTCGATAAGAATAAAGTATTTTGAAGATATTTGCATCAGTGAATAATTTGGTGTTAAAATAATATTTTTTTCATACCTACTGTAGTGTCTTGTGTTTCGTTTTAATGTGTAATTTTCTCTGCAAGAAAATTGTCTTTGTTTATTTGATAGATTTTCATAAAACCTATAAAGTATGAATCCCTTCATAGTTCATATACATATTTTATAAGTTCTGTTATTTCCAAACTCAAACTAACATAACTATCTAACAAGGCTACATAGTAACACTTAGATCGTCATGATCGTCATACAAAGCAATTACCAGGTTGTGTTTCAAAACGAACATTGTTTTTCCCAGGAGAAGAATTCGCCATCTTCAAGCTAGGTTTCCCGGGCAGGATCAAGAAGGTCTGCGCTGACACCACTCAGTTTAAGGGCAACTTCCCTGATACGATCAGATTTGAGGGCGCTTTCCTTACTAAGGACTACAATGAGACATCTGATGTTGTATGGAAAAACATCGTTGGTCCCGTACAGGTAATATTTTTGTGTACTTTTCTATCTTTCTAAGTTACTTCAAAAGATATATTGATTAAAATCGACTGTGTCATTTTCTTTGTCAACCTAGGTACCGTACCCTAAGGATAAAAATGGTACTAATTACTGAGATTCTGCTAACTATTCGTTTGCTACCAGGCTATATCTCATGAACTGTGATAGATAAGATTTTCATATAATGAATTTCTGTTTCCGCTATGTAAAATAAAATAATACTTAAGGGTCCCGGAAGCCGAACGTGATTTTCTTGCTCGTTTTCTTATCTTATCTCATAAACAAGATAATTTTTATTTGACTTTTTAGTCTTTTCCTAAATCCAAATCTTAAATTTTCGTAAAGAATGGAAAGAAATTGAATTTTGTCTAAAAATGTATTTCATTTAGTTCTACTTTTTTATCCTGCCCTAGTACCTCCCTATACGGACTGTGGAGGTGTTCTATGTTCTGACATTAACCCTAACCTTGAGGAGATCCAAATGTGACCATTTTGAGAAACAGTGACTCCACTTATTAATAGTAGTCTCTGATATTAAAATATATTTATAAAGCTAAAATTCTTTTACTATTAATATTATTACTCATTGTTTAAACATTTCTAGATATTAAAAGTCATTGTTTTAAAACTCCGTGACTATCGTTGTCCTTTATATTATTTTCAATCGTAAAATGCATTTTGTATTTTATTTTTAGAAAAATATGTATTCTTACAAATTTAATTATTGCTTGTTTGTTTTTTAATGATATAAATATTTGAAATTGTCTGACCGACTGTTTATCTATTCAAAACATCTTATCGAGTGAAGTACTAAATCAATTTTGATGAAAGAAGGCTATCTTCTATTGCAAAATAGGACCCAAAAATAAGTATTGGGGTCTACATGTCCCATGTACCTTTTGAATTTTAGATTATTTTTTATGTCTCCTTTGTTTATTATTTTTTTTTATTTAACAGCTTTCGGCCAACCGTGAACATTGGTATGACGCAGATTCGGACGTCGTCAACTACGTGCGGGTCACTATAGCCCCCGATGGAGGGTTAAGTCGCATACGACTATATGGATTTGTCGATGCCAATGAAATTATCTAAAACGAGACCTTTTTTAATTAAGTATTTTATTATTTGACTTAATTTGATGTAAACCTTTTAACGATGAACGGTTCAGATGCAAACGGTTATATATGAAAAATGTTAATTGAAATTTTACTTATTTTATGCTAAGATCGTTTCGTCGTTTAGATTCTAATATTTAAAGATAATAATTATGTTTTCACTGTACGTGTATTAATTAATCGTATTCAAGATAAGGTTTTGATCATTATTAAGTAGTGAAGGTCGTACAATTTTCAATTTAGTCTATACTAATATTATAAAGAGGTAAAGTTTGTGTTTGTTAAAATGTAAGAAGTAATCAAGGGATCTATTGAACCGATTTTAAAAATTATTTCACCAATAGAAAGCCACATTATTGAGTGTCATAGAGTATATAAAAAAAGGATTGTTAATATTATGCCCAACGGAGTGGGCACGGGTCCGCTAGTATTTTATATAACAAAAGATATGATTTTGTACTTAGATTTTTTTCTTAGTCTGGTTAAGTTTATATATTATTATGCCATTATATAACTTAATATAATGGCATACTAAATTGGTGCCTTTGGAAACTTTTGTATTGAATTATTATGTATATGTAAATTATTATTTTGTCTCGTTTCATTATTTTGTATAATATTGACTAAGTGAAAATAAAATATGTTTTAAACCTTATTCGAAATATTAAGTTAATTTAATGTTGTTTAATTTATTGTTATAACATTTATTGTGTGTTATTTGAAAGTATTATTAGAATTATGTGCAATAAAAATAATTGAGTAATTTAATGAAGTACGTAGTTTTATTTTATGTAAAAATAATATACCCAATGTAAAAATGTTTTAATACATAGAATACAAACACCTAGAACTACTATTAGCACGCAAAGTGAAGCCATTTTAACGTAGCCCATTTAGTCTAACTATTTTAATAGAATTCGCTTAACTTTGATATACAGGTAGATTAGTCCCTTTTTTTCGCAGTGAAAAGGCAAGGCGGGGATGGGGGGTCACCCGGGGATATATGGGGCGCCGACGAATCACTGCGTCCGGTGTACCCACCAAAAACACTGTGGATTGCCTTCAGCCGTTTTTTCTGAGAGGAGTGTCTCGGATCTTTCTAGCACAGTACAACCTCACGGGTAGGTAGATTAGTCCCTATATTAACATATAGTTCCCGGTATTGCCTCGGGATAGAAAACTTCCGTTACTGTTACAATACTTAACAAGGCTAGATAACAACCCACATTGTTCCTGTTCCCGGAAAAATATTGGGATGCAAAGTATCCTACGTATTAATCCAGGTATTTCAACCAAATTACAATTAAAACGGTTCAGCCGTTTTTGCGTCAATGAATAACAAACATACATCCAGGCACTTTCTCAAAAATTTTCACATTTATAATATACTAGCGGACCCGTGCCCACTTCGTTGGGCATAATGTTAACAATCCTTTTGTTTATATAGCCTATGACTCTGAGCAATAATGTGGCTTTCTATTGGTGAAATAATTTTTAAAATCGGTTCAGTAAATTCCGAGATTACCCCTTACAATTTAACAAACACACAAACTTTACTTTTCTATATATATTAGTATAGATAGAGATTATAATATAACGATAATTTTAAAACATAATGCTTTAAAATAAAAGTTTTTTTCTTTGAACTATGTTTTATCTACATTGTGTATTTAATAGTGTAATGATTGGTGGACAACCCTGTGACAACCTATCTAAAAAATTGCGTGTTAAAAAAAACAACATAATCAAAATCGGTCCATCCATACGAGAGCTTTACACACAAACACATCAAACTTAATTTACCCCGTCATTTTACGCCGGATTAACGAAATATCCACCTTTAAAACAATTGTTATTCAAAATTAAAACCTAACTTTTCCCTTGAAACACTATTTAAGTATCGAAGTAGCTTCTAAGATCTCGATCGCCACGTTTGAACTATGACATTATTAAGTGTCTGCTTGATAAAGTACAACTCAAACCGGTGTCAACTCGCCGAGTGCAGTTCAAATGTCCTGATGTAGTTCATCTTATCTGAAACACGCGTGCCAGAATGACATTTCTTAATTACAAATGCAAATGATGTGTCTGATAATTATATTAACGACTTTGTTATAATTAATTAATTAAATAAAGTTTTTTTGAAAAGGCGGAATATTTATTTATAAATTCTTTATTACATGTAGAAACATAACGCAAACATATTATACAAAAAGAGAAATACAGAAGAATAAAGAAAATGTAAATGACGCCTTATGGCTTATGCCTTAAGCCATTTCTTCCAGGCAACCAAGCACACGTAATAATAATATTCAATATTTTTGAAGGCGAGTCTGCTATTAAGCTTTCATGTAGGCAAGATAAAGTTTTTTTTTTCATTTTCATTTCATTTTCATTTGAAGTAAGTCAGGCGAATCTGGGTGACCGCATTGTGGTCATTTTGTGATGATAATTTAGTATCCGATTATCAAGTTTAAATCAGATGTTTAGATTCTGTCAAGTCAAAAAATTTATTAAATTAATATCTATGACACCGGGAGCATTTAAACAAATTGATTGCCACCACATTCATTGAAATCGGTTTTATCTGTGTAATTTAATCCGAATTGTGATAAAAAGTTATCTAAATATCAACATAAAAATAATAATATCCGTAAGTATTTACAAAACTACCTATAAGTATAATTTTACAATATTTAACTATAAAAGGGCTGTACCGATTTTAATGATTAGGTATTTACGAGAATAGCCTTCGTCCAGAATAGATATAACTAATACCGTTATAACTACTAAATAACGAAATAACGGAATCAAATTTTCGACACAGTTACTTATGCATATAACGTTATGAATAAATCTCGTAGTAAGCAAGTTATAAAATATTTTATGTGACGGATGCGTAATTTTAAAAAAGCTGTCATTTTTTCATGAATATACTTTAATCATTGGCAACACTTAATTTTTTATGAAGCTGGAAACCCATAAAGCGCGCGTAATACCAACTTTACGACGCCATGAAATTCAGTTATCATTTCAAAATTGTAATTGTAAAAGTGTAATTTATTTTATTGCAAAATAAAAAGGATTGCTGTAAAAAGAGAATGTCTTTAATTTCGCGAAACGTATTATGGTGGTACAATTTGACACGGAGCTATTACGTTTGAAAAATGGCCGCTTTAAAAATGATTGGATTAGATTTTAACAATTTACTTTCTACCTTATAACATTGATGTTTTTTGATGAATATCATTGTGTAACGTAAACATTTACATTTCGGAGAATATAAAGAACTTTAGATCTAATTAATCGATTAAAAAAACATCATACAAAATCTTGTAACGTTTCGCTTCTCCATATATTTTTTTCTCCATTTAGTCTAAGATATTTTATTATTAAAAAAAATATACATATTATATTATATAATATTTTTTATAGATAATTTTCTCTGAGAAGGTGGTAAAAGCCTGCCGAATAGGTCTTAACGAGATGGCAACCTACAACGTATGCATATTTTTTTATATAAGTAAACATTTACAACATCATTTTGAAACAAAACATTACATACAATAACAGGCTAACAGATTTGCACGTGCCTTGTCTCAATTAACATAGCTATCATTACTAACGTGTGTTTATGTGTGTGTGTGTTTTTTTTTTAGGAAAGGGCTGTAGAAACTAAAAATTGTCGTTGAGTCGTAGTAGTCGTAGAAATTAGTGCTTGAAGGATACAATTTTGGACTAATTAAATTGAAGCTTATTTTATCTACCCACAACAAGACATTAGCAAAATTGTGTCAACACAGCACTGCCATTTCACCAAGAATAGAATTCACAAGAGCTATATTTGAGAACTCACTCATAACAACGTGTCAATATTAGTTAGTTTCTGTTGTATCAAAGTGTCCAAACTAGAATTAATTAACTAAATTGGTGCTTCTATTCTGACATAACTACATATTTTTTCTTGAAAAAAACTAGATTATATTCTGGTTAAAATATAGTGTTTTACTTTGTTATTTAAATAATGTTTAGGTAATTATAAAATGTCTTGTCTTGTTTTATTGTCTTGTATGTGTTCTGATATAAATTTTCTTTCATTTAAACATAAAATAAATAGTAAATGGATTTATATAAAGGTTTTCGCTTTATCGTGGAAAAATCTGCAATAAGTCTATCCGATGTAGTAAGAAGATAAGATGTAGAAGAAAGTAAGGTTTTAATGAGAAGAAGTTCTGCCAAAAAGACATGGTCCTTTTGCCTGAGACCCATTCTATAAGGATCTTGCCTCAGAAAAGAAGCTAACCCGTAACGTTTCATTCACATTATTGTTAAACCAACTCAGTAAAACCACACTAGTAAATAAAGGACACACAGGTCATCCATCATTAGTCTTAGGTCACAAATCGCGTGAACTAGGTCCCAAAGTAAACACTGAACTTGCTTGTTTTGGGGAATAGCTCCACGAATTATGGTTTGAGCAATCGAAATGGCTGTTACCAAATAGCTGAACTATAAATCATGGATTTGTAAGTTTTAGTTTTTGGGTTTATTGTTAAGAAATTATGTAAAACGTTAATTTTAATTTAATCGTTATTCTTTAATTAGATTATATTAGATCTGACTGTTACACAGTTTCACGTGTGTATAAACTGATTTGCTTCTGTGTTGTAACTTACATAGAATTTATGAAGGATTTTTTTCAGAGTTCACCTTTTTAGTTTGTAATTGTCATGGGCTTCATGGAAAGGACCAGAAATTATGTTAGTCTTCTACTGACTAAAACGTCACTGTGTTCCGTGTTACTGCATCGATATATATGTATGGGCACCTTCACTGAGTTACCCTACCTTTCAAACTTTATCTATACAATATAAAAGTGGATCTCTCTATAGTATTATAATGAACTTTTACGTGAACTACAGAACACACAAGTTAAAGACAAATCCAAACAAAAGATGCCCGAAAATTTTTAAACTTAAATAATAAATATATTATCTCAGCGAAACGGGTCCACCACATACGGAACGGAATATTTATGACACGAGCATGGCTAATATTTTCTTATTCCAAACTTTATCTTTGACATATTCTTTTGGAAATACAACACCAAAGGGATAAAGTAACAAAAGACGAGAGACCCATTATTTAATAGATTCCTTTTTTGCGACACTAGTTGTGTATCGTGGAGTTGCCTTGGCATTTGTATCAAGTCCTAATTTAAAGTCTCTTGTCGGTTCTTCTCAGTAGAAGTTGCTTTCAACGGTGGTATACAATTGTTTTTTAATACTATAACGATTGGAAAGACTGATTCAGTAGCTTAGTGCAATAAAGATATATTTGTCTTTGATTTTGAGCGTGTTAGATATAGTTTCATCTTTGACTATAACAAATTAGGATTAAACTTCGAACCACCTATTCATACCTTTTTTAAACATAAAAGCTATCTTTCAAATGAAATAACAATCACTTAGCGGTATTATGTGATAAACTGTTACAGACAGACGAAGCTACTTTCGATGTTATATTACTAAAGATTTTCTGAAATCTGGGCAAAGTTTACGTTTTGCCATAAGTTTTGAATAAAGGTGGTGAGACGGAAGGGTTTTATGATGACTTCGGACCGCCATATGTAAATTTTATCTATAGGTACTAATATTACAGAGGAAAGACTTGTTTGTTTGTATGCATTCAATGGAATTAACTCAGAAATTGAATGGATAAAAAAATCGTTTTGAAGCTACGGTATTCTTGCGTAATTGCAGAGTATTAAGTAGAAGCGGTAGAGAGAAACATGAAAGTAAGCCAGCCAGGCGTGAGTCCGACTCGCGTTCGAAGGGTTCCGTACCACTATGTGTAACAAAGTATCGTTACCATTATAGATAAATAAATAACAAATGAATAAATATTTTCAAGACATTTATACACAGCGCCATCTAGTTCCAAGCTAAGCCGAAGCTTGTGTTATGGCAACTAGATAACGGAATAAATTACATATACATACTTTTTTGTAAATACATACATACATACAACACCCAGACCCCAGAAAATACAAATGTAAATTACAAATATATTTTTCGGGTGAGGGGATCGAACCCACGACCCTTCGCGCAAAAAGCAGTTGTGCTTCCACTGCGCCAAGCGGTCGTCAACTTTATGTATGACACATATAAAAAAAACAAATAGGCTTTATTATTATTACACACTATATAAATACTAGAGAACCTTACTGGTGTTACTCAGCCCTTCTTACGTCGGCGAAACCTCTGAGCAGGACTAGTTTTAAATAAAGGTTGATTTTATGATAACTTCGGACCTCCCTATGCAAATATTATAGACCAATACATTGGGATCGAGATTTTTCGCTAATAAAATGCGACGACCCGTAAGAGGCCGGGATGTCTTTTGAGTTTCGTTTCTTCGAATACTTTATTTCTTTTAAAACAATAACAAAGTGATAAAGTAAAAGTCCATGTTACAACCTCGAAATGAATGTCCGATGTACAGACGATTGCAAAAGTTAATGAGCACGAAAAATTAAATAAAAAAATTGAAAATAGCATTACACTGAAACATTTCGTTAGATGAATTGCTGTTTCGTATATTTTCAACAATAACTACTAATTAATTAATATGAATTACGAAACTTATTTCTGATGTGTGAATGTGATTAAATTGGGAAATTCTATACTACAAGACATCTCGACACAGGAAGTATTAACAAAACAGCTATTGTATAGCACAGTGATTCTCAACCCACTTTTGTGTGCCGCCAAATTTTGCAAATATATAATAATGTATAGCAATCAGACCAATACGTGACTCTCGCGGCGGTTTTTTTGTGTGCTGCCAAATTTTGAAATAGGTTGAGAATCACTGGTATTGGAACTAAACATTTTGAAAATTCATCGACTTACGTACTCGGTGTATTATATTATTTTAGAGACTGTATCTCCAATATTATAGTCTTAAAATAAGCATAGCGAATCATTTTTGGTAGCCATCCTGGTTTAATATTAATTTTCCTCAATGTGTTTACTTTCCCGTGGTTTCTGTTTTGGCTTGGGTCCGTATATGATAACGTATAACTTAAATCCCGAAAATGTGACTGCTACTTGGTACTTATATTAGTGTGCCATTACGGCTGCGATTTACCAGTAAAAATACGATAAATTTATTTTGATATTTTCCCATTTAGATATACCTTATGTATACACTATACAGTATATTACATATGGATAAAAATATAATTAAAATTCCTTTCAGCAGATCCTGATATTACCCCCGACAAGCTCACAAATCGGTATTAGAAATTTTATTTAAACCCATTTGATATATATTGCTTGATTCCCACACTGGAAAAATATATTATATGTAATTTACATTTGTACCTGGGATCGGGGCGTTGCTATGTGTTATACGTTTATGTCTTAACAAAAGAAAAATATGTAATTTATCTGTCATTTAGTTGCCATGATACAAGCGTTGAAATAGGTACCCATTTATGTCGTGGAATTATAATCAACTAGCTGATCCGGCGAACTTTGTTCCGCCTTAATGGCAATAAATAAGCAGATTGTGTTTTTTATTGGAAGAAATACAAAAAAAAATACCTACATCCTACCTACCTACCTACGTACCTACCTACCGACCTACCTACCTACCTATCTACCTACCTACCTAGTATCTTACGTCCTCCCTGCCAATTTTCACCCAAATCTGTTCTGCCGTTCTTGAGTTATAAGTGGTGCAACTAACAAGACTTTCTTTTATACAATATATAGATTAAAGATTACATAATTTTAACGTTAAAAAATATTAAACATAAAAGCGCATATGTGTTGATAACAATAATGGTTTGAGAAAATTGAGGGTAGACAAACTGTTATTCCCGGATAAATACTTCGTTACGGCGGCAAACAGTCCGGGATGGGTGCACGTGCTTGAGCGACCACCGACTGGTCGACACACCGTACAAACAGACATACTGATCATCGGATTTAATCATTATAGCACATTTTTATCATGTTTATTTCGCAGTTAATACTAACTTTGAATACACAGAATAATATAGTATTAAGATTGCTTTTATATATATGATACTAGCCGTTGCCCTCGACTCCGTCCGCGTGGACTTTCATATAAACTTTGACCCCCCCCTTCCCCCCCTATTAACCCTTTTTTCCAGTTAAAAAGTATCCTATGTCCTTCCCCAGGCTCTCGACTCTCTTTGTACCAAATTTCATTCT
>DWAJ01002775.1:0-16496 GCA_018238005.1 Eurema mandarina
TTCCAATTGATTGCTATCAAGCTAATTTTTGGTGAGTAGCTTTATTTTGATGAGACGCCCAATAATTTCCTATACCAAACTCTCGATTGTGGTAGCTAACAGAGGGAGCAAGGATAAAATATGTCGATTTGGTGATTTAAAAATATTTATCACTAACTGATTTTTCTTGAGTTATATCTCAAGATAATTATCTAAATTACTTGAAAAAATATTTGTCCTACAAAATCTATGGTTTTGTCAAAGAGTCCCCTCTTTCCAACATGTATCGATAACGAGGTCTTCAACCTATTACATTTTGAAACTTACAGAAACAAGTTTTAAAATGCAATTTTTTTGACAGTTTGAATAAAAAAGGGACTGACGACGCGCAGGGTTGACGCTAGCCAGGTCATGGCTATTGCCTTTAGCATGCTATAAATTATAAGTATACAAATTTCTAGCCTTACAGGACAAACGCTTCTAGCTTTACTGTAAACGCGGCTAAAAATAATAATAATAATAATACTTAATTGTCAATTTACTATACAATACAGATCACTATATACACTTACACAATACACCTTAAACTAGAAATCAAAATACAGCAAATAGTGTTTTGACAATAGGCGGTCTTAGGACTATTAGTGATTTCTTACAGGCAACGTAGTCCGGAAAAGCTGTTTCATTGTAATTAGGTGGGTGGTGTAAATTATAGATATATAAACACATATGAAAAGTAGTATATTGTTAGATGCAAATAAATTCTTATAGAAGCTATTTAATTAAGGAGAAACAACTGCAATTCTGTTTCTATTGTATTTTAATTTAAATTCCAAATAGCTGTTCTACAAAATTGAATGCGAAGGAAAGCTTCTGTTGTACTTATTCAAACGTTTACATTGTTTAAGAAATAGAATTGAATTTTTCTCGCTGACGTCTCGAAACTTCGTTAGAGTAGCTGGTTGACCAAATATCAAATGAAAGATGTTTCATTTATTTATTTATTTATTTAAAAAAATCCTTCAACAAAAATTCATTTTACATACTAAAATATCTTTGACATTAGATTTTATGAATTTTTTTTATAAAAGGATATAGCATGCGTTATATTAGTACATAATATTAGTTCAGACACTACACTAGAGTTACATTAAAATTATTTTTTTTTAAGTTAAGTAATATACACAAAATATCTAAATATTACAGACAAAAAAAATAAATAAAAATAATAATAAAATAATCGACAGCAATATAACAGCAAATTTACAAGCTTAATATAATTATAAATAATTTCACTATATCGTGGGTTGTCGTTGTTTATTGTTACCAGTTGTGTGTAGTTAAATAAAAAAAAACAATAAAAAAATATACTTTATAATATTAAGTTAAATATAACAATAGTACAAAATACTCCAAAATCTAATTTAAATTGCTTTCTAATCTAACCTATACTGTAACCACCAACGACGAGCGTTTAATTAGTTTCCATTCGCCTAATGAACGTAAGCTGCTGTCTGTACACTGTCGTTTTGACATTTAAATGTGTTTCGCCATGTTAGTATAACAATTGAATTGTACCGTGCATGCTATCATGTAACGAAATGGTAGCGTCAGCATCGCAAACAAACGTTAATAAATTTAATTTGAAATAGAACTTTTGAGTTACTTATACCAAGACTATAATATAATATTATGCTTATAAAAATTTTATTTTACAGTGATGTGGTAGTTAAATTCATTTTTTCTTAACTATGTAGGATTGAGCTGGTATACAGTTATTAAATTATCTTACACATTAAAATCGGGTCAATAGCTAAGACGTTGCAACGAAACAAACAAACATAGAATGCCAGTTCGCTTAAAATTTTTAAGGTATAAAAAACAAGTTTGGTCCTACAATAATGAATCATCAAATGTGTTGCTATGTGGATCGCTCGAAAACAGTTGAACCGATTTCGATAATTAATTTTAAAAAATAACAAGAACTGTTCGTAATTAGAAATGTAAGTAGGTGTAAGGCTTATACCTGTAGGATAGGAACAAATAAAGACTAAAAATAAATAAGAATAAACTCTCGCTCTTGTATTCGTAGTATTATTTAGTATATAAATGTAACAAAGAAACTCAATTACAGACATAACTCAATAAAACACAGCAAAGTGGGGCCATTAAGTTAACCGCTGGACATAACTCATACGAAAGACAATGCATACGATCGGGTTACTTGAGCTGCTTTATAATGACCTTTGCGGAATATTCTGGAATAAAAATATTCCGTTTCTCTCTTTTGTTCTAAAAAGAAAGAAAGATGTTTTTTTCTTGGGATCGCCAACCCTATTGTACTTACAATTAAATGGAAAAGTATAACAACATTTTACATAACGTAACATCTTTTTTATGATTATTGTTTTTAAATTTATCGTGACGTCACTATGTGAGTGACAGATAATAAAACTCTATGGGATAAATAAAATAACTGAATTATTTAAAAACACGACATATATATCTCCTTCTAAGAAGCAACAATATTACAGCCACCTACATTTGAATTTTATTAAAACTACTATAAAAAATTGCAATGAAAATTATAAGAAACGAGACTATAATATTATCTACTTATTAAGTACTTGAAATTTAATTTCATAACCACATAAGGTAATATAAACTAAAATCAATGTAAATCCTCGTAGAAAATTCTTTTAAAGATTTTAAAATAACAGAATAGGTCTGTATAGAGAACATTTGTCTTTCTCACAAATCCTGCAGCGACGGTAATGATAAATTTATATATCGATGTAACTGTATCTCGGGAATGCCGAGACTCGATGCCCGAGATACGTGGGTGTTTATAGCTCAAAATATATAATTTACTAGTTTGGTGATCGGTTCAGCTGAGCTTGATTTCACACGTTTTTTGATTGATTTTATGTTTATTTTAAATAAAATAAGGCCTACGAGACTATATCTTTAATGGATAGATTTTGAAGTTTTATCTGAAAAGTTTACTTTCTCGTGACAATACCGGGATAATATTAACACGTTTATTTATTTATTTATCCTTTATTACGTATATCAAAATCACACATAACAAAAACTAAACAAATAACAAGAAGTACATTAGTATATGGAAATGGCGGCCTTATAGCTACTTATAGTAATGAGAAAATAAGGCCTTAGGTTGAGAGGTAGGTTTATCAACTCTTGTCCTTTACTTCCTTCATTTGAATGTTTTAGTAATACTTCCAATATAAAGACACAATAGCTCATTCCACGTTTAACAAAAGGAAATAATAGCCCTAGTATTTGATTCCAATAGGTACTTAAAAGCGCTCTCGTTAGTGGCCCGCATCAAACTGTTTGAGCAACATTACCGGACTGTAGACAGTCGCGATTGTACATAGCATTAGTGAGACTTTAAATTAAGTCTCTAAAAGATTTGGTTCATTCTTTAAATTTAGGAGTTGATCGTAAACGTGAAAGGTATTAGGAATAAACTTCTATCTTATTGCCTGAGTGAGAGGAGCAATGTAAATCCTTTCATTGGTCTTCCTAAGGGTAAGAGTAAAAGCTAAAACTTCCATGAACCTGTAAAAATAACTCATCAGGCATAAGCATTTATCGCGATATTAAAATGAATGTTAAGAAGAGCAGAAGCTATTAGTGCTGATTTTCTAGCTTCTGTAAAAAAAGAAAGGGAAAGAATAATTATAAAGAAAGAAAAAAAATCCTACCCATTGAAAGTAAAACTGACGTATATACATTCCGATACATAATATTATAACATATACAAACATTAATAAAATTCTTAACCAAATAACACGTCTGTCACTATAAAAATATAATAACGCTTACACGATAAATTAGAACAGACATCACAACAAAGAAACAGTATCTCACACCGAACGCTACTAAAACAAAGACAGGAAAAGAAATTAAAGTGATTTAATTTTATTAGTCAGACTAATTTTATTCTCTTGTACTTAATCGTCTCTGATTCAACTAATAACGGCAGATATGTGGTGGGGCCATTAAAAGAGCACTTTATAAGTCTAACTACACTAATATTATATAGAGGAATGATTTGTATTTTTTGATTTTTCTATGTTACTAATAAACTCAAAAAGTAGTAGACCGATTTTAATAATTCTATATTTAGTACTAATTATAGAAATTCCAGTAGCTAGTAAACAAATATATGTAATTAAATAAGCTATTATGGAGGAATGTTAAATATTCATCCTTTCTATATTTTTAATATTTTGTATATAGGCAACTCACAATATATTCACTTGTTTGATTTTAAAGTAATAAACGCCTTGTTTGCAAAGGATAATTATTTTGACAATTTTTTTACTAAAGTATGAGAAAATTGGATTTAAATATTATATTCTACATGTTTACAAATTAACCTGAGTATTGATTTTGTGATATTTCATATTATGAAATAAATATTTGTGAAGGCCTTGTAACCATTTCAATTACAATAATACTTATACGCGTTTTATAACACAAATATATTGTATTCATCCCTTTCTGCTTCCTTAAACAAAAGCGAGACAGGTAGACAGGCACCCTCGTATTCATACAATTATATCGCTTGTTTTATAGCCACGCGTCACCAGTAATAGCTTGTAGGCGTTACAGTAATTTAAAGATGTCTACAAACATAAATGAAGATACTTTTGTTTTATTGAACACGTGTGTGGCAACAATCATGTCTCCGTTTATTGCTCGTTAAATTTTGAAATAACTGAGTTTAATTACTTTTTTATTGTGTAACGAAAGATGATGAATGCTCTGCTGCGTGACTCATGTTTGGAGATATTTTTGGAGAAAAAAAAATATTCAAAAAATTCGAGCATCACACAATTCTTACCGTTAAAAGTAAAACATAGTTGTAGGTAACTATAATTAAATTGCATTATTTTAATACGTGAAAATGCGTTACTATGAAATATGTATAAATTTAGTTCGAATCCATATTTTTATATGCTTAAATGGAAGTAAAACACTGCATTGAACATCTAATTCTAATCGAATTAGATATCGGGATAAAAGAGAGTCATTCATCTCAAATCTGATATAGTATCAATAGGTGTATGGTAATGCAATCCAATTAATATCCTACATATGGAATGGATTCTCCTCACGACTCGCTCTGAAGGCGTGGGGCTCGTGAATCGTGACCAAGTTCGTTTTAAGATTTACATAAATACGACCTTTAAATATTATTTATATAGACTAAAAGCGTATCTCATCTATCACGATAAGAACAAGCTAGAAATATTATTACTGTCTCAATTTTGTGAGCGATATTGTTAGTTAAATTGTTAGCAGAACTGGAAGAGACCTAAACACGGAAAGGGCCATAACACGTAATATTATTTAAATACCATCTTTTTAACCATTGTAATTTTTGTTGATTTATGGATGAATAAAGGCTTTTTATTATGATCATGATTGTTACTAATATTATTATTATGATAATAAGTAAGTCGCTATCGCTTCCGCGCCCGCTCCGCGCATCACAGGGCGCACCGATATTTCAAAACTAGAGCATCCGCTTCAAGCGTTCTCGACTGGAGATGCTTTTTAAACATTTTCCGTTGCATTATTGAGAGTGCCGACAGCTCCATCGATTGTTTGTTCATAGATTATGTGAACAGGTGCGCCGGTATGACAGTTTAATGCCTCGGTAAGCAGAACTCGATGAGGAACTCGCGCCAACTTGCAACGATCTGTGTACAACTTTTTTGTGGAATGTGAAAACGTTAGCACAGAATAAGGTGTGGAGTTTTAATCTAGTACTAAAAGAAATACTGGGCCTCGGGCAAATAAATTATACATTCATATTTGTTATTTAATTTAACTTTTGAATTAAAAATAATCTAAACAATAATTCGTTATATATTACTTGGAGCGACTGAAGAAGAGGAAGAACATCTATGTGAGTGAGTAATTAAGAAGAAAAAAAACACAAAAAAAACGCGTACATTGTTAGAACTCTCATTTCACTTAAACAAGCGCATCTGCGATATATCGAGGCTTTGCCAGGAAAGATGAAGTCTAGTGGAAAGCGGGTGTAATATAAACTTTAGGTTTTTCTGTTTTTATTTGCGAATGCTCAAATACAGTCGCAGACAATTCTGCAGCCGCTCTTGAGCGCAAATTATCGCCCATCGAACTTTCTAGAAAAAATAGTTGCCTGCTTTGAAATTGTTTACAGATATTCTGTAGGACTTCGAGCGGCCTGAGATTCATTCGGTAGATGATTTTAAAGAACTGATTTATAATCGGAATCTTTTGATGGTTTTATATACTATGCTTTAGTGTTATAAAATTGTCGATTTTTCACTTTTACAAAGGTTTGCATAAAATAAAAATATTATTGTTTAAAACGCGTAATGTGTTTGTGCGTAAGTTGCTGAAGTTTATTTTTATAGTGAGAACGTGTATAGTAATCAGCAAAAAGAAATTCAAGAGGAAGATTTATGTGTATCATGCCTAAATGCGGGTAAAACCACAGGGCAAGGCGAGTAGTATAAAAAGGACAAGCTACATATAGATATTCCCAATAACCGTTTTTTTCCGAGCAACCTTGGAAACATATACATGTAAGAAAGAAAGGAAGAAATACTTGTAGAACCTACATACCCAATACACATGATGTATGAAATGAGTCTTAACATCTAATGACTCAAAGTGGGGAGCGTCGGTGTAGTGCACCTCTGCCCGGAGTTGGGCTTTATAGCAAAGTTCCGGGTAGCACTGCATTGGCTATGGGCTGGCGTTACTCTTACCATCAGGAGTGCGTCCAGCTCGTCTCCCCTCTTCATAATATATAATAATATAATATACATAGTCTTCAAAAATCTGCTTTTGTCAATGCCCTAAAGGGGAAGTTGTTTAGTAATGTTGTCAAGGAAGCTTAATCCATAATCCGCAGCGGCTAAAGTATCGTCCCACACTCAACACCTTCAGAAACTCAAAAATATTTTCAGTTCCAAACACTCGCAGTTGGATAACTGTCATTTAGCTATTTGGCAAATGCTTTTAGCCAACAAAAACAGATAATGTGATTTCGCCGGAGTTTTCATAAGTGGCTAAGAACTTCCTCGTAAAAGAAAGGAATATTTTTATTTTGCAACTTTCTTTGTGCGAAAATGGGTGCCGGATACAAACGGGGATTGCTGATTTGAATTATTTTGGGTCATTTTGAAATGATTTAGTGTGTAATTGTTAGAATGACACAACTAGACATGACCCGTGGCTTAAGTAAGGTATAGGTAAAGTATGCATAATGTAGTATGTATATAGATACTTGACGGTTACACTAGGCATATAATATTTCTTTTATAATAATTAATATAAAACTTTAGTTAAAATATACCTTCCTCGTATTGTGACTTGTGCAGTTGTTGTTGATTGTGACTTATACACTATACATCATCATGTGACTTATACATATCAGTATGGCATTGTGTATATCGATAAAGTATGAATATACTTAAATTTATTACAATTTAGCGAATTAATTTTTGATAGAATGATCTACAGTATACAGAAACTAGAAAATAAAGAAATTTTCAGAGAATTATATCTAAATAACATTTTATACTGCCTGGAAGAGTGGAACGCTTTTAAGTGTTTTAGTAACTGTTTTCTAAATATACTAACTGTTAATTGTAGCGTAAAAATCATATACCCATATTATTGCTCAAAAAATGATGTAAAAACCCGTATGGTATAAAACCTTATCTATACTAAACAGGGCCCAAAGCTACCAACGTAAACGGTTCTTTAAATTATCATTTGAGCTCAGTATTAGGAAGAAAAGTGAGGTAAAATGTTTGAGCTATTAATTTTCGTTTATCAATAACTCAGATGAGAATGAGTTGTCGTTTCGCAGCCGTAATTAGTTATAGGATTAAGGTGCCTGTACAAAATGGTGGCTACGACACTTACATTATTATAGTTAAATTCATTTAGATTTTTTTTTGCTTTATATTAAGGTTATACCTTTGTATAAGGTTTTTCTAATCGCTGTCGTAAGTTATGTAGGTAACTAATTTATTTTTAATAGTTTTAGTTGAGTATGTTATTTTATATTTCTGAGAGATAAAGTTCAAAATTATTTCTGTTATTTATTTCGGAACGCTTCGTAGCGTTCGATGGCGGGGGGCGGGGTAGGTCGTATCGCTTTAGTTTTTTTTTATGATACTATTAATTATAATTAAGCGTTGTTTTTCGTCAGGATTCGACAGCTTCAGGGTACCTACATAATATTATGTTTATCTAAGATCCTTCACCAAGAATCAAAGTAAAATCAAAGTTTAAATAAAAGTCAAATCACTGTTCACACGCTCGCATGACGGTGACCTTTTTCATTCTATTGAGTTGTTGTGTAATTGCAATTGTATATTGTTTTAAGACCACCTATCAGAGTTTCTTGCCAATTCTTTTCTGTAGAAACTGCCTTCCGAACTAGTGGTAATATTTTGTAATATTATGACGATTCGAAACCTTCGACGAAAAGTGTAGCCTCGTTGAATAATGATATAGACTTGACTGTATCTGGTGAAACTCGTATGAATATCAGTCTTCTAGAATTTGAGTTTATCGTAAAGAGGTAGACGTGTTAAGCGATGTAAGATGTATGCAGGATGATGGCACGAGTGAAAGCGATTTAAAGCTAATACTCGCTACATTCATGGCCACATAATTAAGTGACTAAGTAATTTATAGAGCAGTTAGATCGCAATAAATTGTGAGTTAAGCCATAGTTGCCATTAATTACATGGATTTTTTCCAATAACATCGGCTTTAGCTCTCAATGAGGTATTTTAGAGTAATAATTACTTATTAACGAAAATGATCATGCGTTGAATTTTAAAAATATTAAAATAATTATTCCTAATGTTAAATAAGCCTCTAAGGTGAGAACCGTAAATAATGAAGAATAAATTTATTTATAAAATTGATTCTTCTTATCTCATTTAATATTAAAAAATTTTGTGATTTTGATTTACAATTTGTTTCTCAAATGCTTCTTATTAACCGATTTCAATAAATTATGATCCTTATTCATTATAATAATGGCTTTAGTGATTTTATAAACTTGACAAAAGTATAATTAAGTATACCGCATTAATTAAGTCAATTTGTAATTAAGTTAGTTAAAATCATAAAATCATAATTCAATTATATCGAAGATACGTACATACGCATGAAAAGATATAATTATTTACTTAATAAAATGTTCGTTTCGCTTTCACACAAAAACTACTGGACCGATCGTAATGAAACTTAGTACACTGTATGTATCAGAATGAACCTATGCTTTTATTTTTCATATTTATTAAATTTCTAGCTGTTGCCCGTGACTCCATCCGCGTGGACTTTTATATAAACTTTGACCCCCCCCCCCCCTTCCCCCTTATAATCCTTTTTTCCAGTTAAAAAGTAGACTATGTTTTATCTCAGGCTCTAGACCGTCTGTGTACCAAATTTCATTTCAATCGGTTCAACGGTTTGGCCGTGAAAGCGAAAAATTATAAAAAGTTTCAACCCCCTCCACCATTATAACCCCTTTTTCCATTTAAAAAGTAGCCTATGTCCGTTCCTTTGTACGACTATCTTTGTACCAAATGTGATGGAAAGACAGACAGTTTTACTTTCGCATTTTTAATATTAATATGGATTAAAGGCTAGTATGTATATAAATATATTTAAGTTTCTTGGCCTTGGCTGGGTTGGTAATTCTTTCTCACGTACTTAAATTAAAATAACACATAACAAGCAGTAAATATATTGCGTGTCATCTTAATTTATATTTTATAACGTTTATAAATATTTGTTTGAATGAAGCTTAAATGGTGTTTACGCACTGTGCTTATTTTGATAAGGCTCTACTCTTAAAATGACTTCTAATACGGTTTTTTTTTGTCTAAAATAATTGTACCCAAATAAACTCTTTAAAATGAAGTATTCTGAACTAATATGCCTTAATTCAATACATAAAAAATTAACTTAATAAGTTTTGCAAAATCGGTTACCAAACACCAATTGTTTATTTATTTATATATTATTAATAGTTTTAGAAAAATATGTACCTACCTATATTTGGCGTAATTGTTTGTTTGTATATTTGAAAGTGCGAATCTTAGGGACTGCTGAACAAGTTTGAATTGACAAAATCTATATAATATTATGTTCGATAGTCAATTTATCTATGTTAATCGTTTAAATTTCAGGATATTATTTATGTGCGCAGTGTTTACAGTTCAAGTTACCCAAAGAATGTGTGACAGAATTTATTTTTAATGATTAGCATGTAAGATTGACTCACTATAACCTGTTTTACGGTAATCTTACCTATTGGTTGGTTTCTTATCGCAATGATATTTAGGCGAATAAAGGCACGGGTAAAAAAAGCTAGTAAAATATATATTATATACAGCACAGCGCAGTGAGTAAACATATTGGGTGCACTTTCAAATTTAATTTCGGGGCAATTTGTAACGATTTATTACGCAGATCAAATTAAGTCATACCGAATGTACATTTAAAATTCGTGTTTTAATCGGTGTTGATATTAATTATTTATGATCAACATTCATACTTTATTTGTGTAAATTAAAACTATTGAATCATGTTTGAACTCATTTAGATATCTATATATATATAAAAGAAAGTCGTGTTAGTTACACCATTTATAACTCGATAACGGCTCAACTGATTTGGCTGAAAATTACAACAGCAAGTATTTCTGTCCTATTATATTTGAAATTGTTTTATATTTAGAGTCGAAGTAGTAGGTAAGGTGGGTCGGTATATGAAGGAACTTCTAATTTTTTTTGCAAGTAATTAATGGCATAGAGAAAACGGGGATAGTAGAAAATAAAGTTCTTTTACAAGTTATAAAGGAAAGTGAGTAAAGGGGAAAATGGAAAAAGGGTTATGGAATAAAATTAAACACGAAAAACCATGAATGCTCGACATTTTAATTGAAAACATTTACAGAAACAAATCTGAATCTCCATTCAACAATTACCCATACTTTGTATGAAATATGAACAGACAATTCACGATAGACTAATTTTGTTTATTTATACATATCTTAGCACCGGTAGTACTAATTAAGACTAGATTTGTTCTATTTACATATTTACAGTATTTACAAGAACTTACAAGTGAATAAGTTATTAATTACAATATGTCGTGACGATATCTTTAATGATGTCGTTGCGATATTTTGTAAACTACTTATCGATTCAATTCTAATTATAACTACTGTTAACAACATAAAATGTTAATAAATTAATTAAATTTACAAATAGGTATTTTACGGTACATATTTTTTATGCGCTTGGTTTTTTATTATATTATTTTTAACTTTTGAATACAACGTTTTTACCGTTAGTTGCGAATTAAATCATTTTTTAAAACTCTAAAATCGTTAAATATAAAACGTTTAATTATAAAACGTTTCGTTAAATCTTAAAATACACCTTAAAGGGTAAAACATAAAACATGTATTACCTTTTGTATTATGTACAAATTATTAACATAGTATTTTTTCCTATTAAAGTAATAATTATAACACCTATATTGAATAGAAACAAATAAAGGATACATTATACATTGTTTTTAAACTTAGTTAGACATTGTAGCGTAAATAAATGTCACTCCCTAATTACATAAAATAATAATTTCATAAATTATACAAAATTCGAGATATAATATTTTATAATAATCAAGACCATATATATCTCGATAATGCCTGTATTGATTATAACCAATTCTTCTGAATAGCCAAATATATTAAGAAAGAGATAAATAGTTTTACGCAGATGAAACGCCATGCTATAGCTGGTGTAGTTTTGAAATTAACACATAATCGTGATGTTTAAATTATATGTTATACAATAAACATTTTATGTTATACATTATACACGGTGTCAGTATACAAAATATATATTTGATATCAAACACATTCCTCACTGCACAGAATTTCCTCAACAAAATATTGACAGACATTATTTGATCCCGTGGGATTCACGGGTTGCCGCTAATTGTAACAGACAGACAAACAGATCCGACATTAGAAATTCCGTCAACGATATCATTGCGATAATATCGTGTTGACTTGTTAATTCGAGATTTGATTCGCGTGAATTTCTTCATTATTAGATCATTCGGGTCACTTCGCTAATGTTAGAAAAGTCAGTCATAATTTAAGCCACACAAGACTATGGTATTTTTAAATCCAAAAAAATCAAACCTCTAAATATATGTAGAGAATAATTTTTATATTATCTATACTAATATTAAAAAGAATTAAAGTTTGTGTGATTGTTGCATTGTAAGGGATAATCTCGGGATTTACAGAACCGATTTTAAAAATTTTTTCACCAATAGAACATTATTGCTGAATGTCATAGGCTATGTAAAAAAAGGATTGTTAACAGTATGGTCAACGAAGTGGGCACGGGTCAGCTAGTAGTAAATAAAGAAAAATTACAGCAAGCAACCAGCGAAACACTTAAAATAGTGGTCATTACCGACCTTAGATTCAGGTATTGTCTTGAATATTAAATATTTGAACAATTTTATCCTCAACAGTAAGGATTTATAAGCAGTATAAGAGTTTCGTACAGCTTAATACTTAGGTGTTTCTAGTTTCCAACTTAGACATATTCCTTAAGAAGGTCATTCAACTTTCGTTCTTTTAGGAATACAGTATTTTTAGAATCACTTTATACAGTTGGCAATATAATAAAAAGGTTTCATGAATGAGTTAGTGTACAATGAAATTAATATAAATAATAATGACATTATTACAATATTATATTGAATATTCATTTAAACAGAAAAAAATCTTATTTTAAGTTCGTTTGATCATTTAAAACAAATCATCTGCATAATAATTCTATGCATAGGTACAAGCTGTCAGACAAAAGTTAGTTCTATTGAAAAATAAATTAAAACCAACAAGACATTCTGAGTGTTTGAAGACTAACAAGTGTAGGTATATTACAAGAATATTATACTATAGGTATTACTAGAACATAATAATACATACATAACTAGAACAAAGTTTTTTTTCAATTTCAATATAATCTTTTTTAATTGACTTTATATGAGCTACTTTGTCAACATACTCTTATAGATCATGCTGTTAGACCCTTACATTCATTGGAGTGCTACTACCCATTGAAAACTATGACAAAGAATGCATAATCATCACATTATGTAGCTACTCCGAATACAATCGTCGTCGATATCGAAAATTTTTGATACTGCTATCCCAGCTATGGGACTTAATATCGGAATGTTATCAAAACAGAAACAAAAAAGTTTTTATATTAATTCGAAGTTGCTCAAAAACTGTATCGCAAATAATAAAAATCGACGTCGATTGTGTTCGGAGTAGAGCTTCAGATTTTGTGGGCTTAATGAATACCACTAAAATCCCGTGCCCTCTTTTATACCCTTTTGAAATCCCACTATTCTCATCCTTTTCCAGGACATCAAAGTCATCATTATGCCATCTTGTTCTCCCCTCTTCGTATGAAATCCTTCCTACCTTTAGAGAGTCTTCGAACCAAGCGAATATTGATAGGCAGAGGACCAGTTACATCAAGAAAATCATTTCTCAAATAACATACCCTATACATAGGCCTACAAAACATACCCTCCAAATATCAAAAAGTCAAAAACAGATCTCGAAACGAAGAACATTGTTGTTCAACGAAATGAGCGTTCAAACGCCTTTTGTGGAGTGCCATGAAATTGGTCCAATTCCCTTCGAGCCACGTCGAACCATTCGTTTAATATTAGTGATTATTTATTTGACTTATGAGCATCAACAATTTGCAATACAATTATTTTTAACGAGCCCAGCTGAAGGGGGCAGAATTGATTGTTAAAACATCAGCTAATGATAGTTAAAGTAAATAGGTTTCAATTGACAAATAATTAAAGACGATTAATCTTAGTTTTAGGTGCGAAAGTTTGTAAGGATGTGTGTTTCATACATTGTCACGCAAAAACTACGGAACGAATTGGGTTCAAGTTTGGTATGTAGGTGCATACATATAAAGAAATTCCTTTTGGATTTACTGTGGTAAGCTAAAAAAAGTCACTTTCACTGCTGGCGCAAAAGCATTGGAAATTTCATGTTGATGTTTATAGCCAGCAATGTATTAGGTATTTTGATTATTTTACAATATTTTGGTCACGAAACTTATTGTAGGCGTCCGCCTTCACAATAAATTTCAAACTCACAATATGGACTCCAAAATATAATACAGCCGTAAAATTGGATAATTATTCCAAATACGACGTTAATTACCCATAATATACCTATTTGAACGCGTTTATGATTCATAAAAGTAATTAAAGTGAATATTAAAAAAATCCTATGGTCGCTAATAGAAAAATAATCTCGTAGTTACAAGAACAATCTAGAATAATTTCCGGTTGTGAAATGTTGTGAAACGGTCTTTATTTGGGTGTAATGTCATCAATTCGGGGCGACCTTAAAACTCGTTATTACCGTAATTACAGATGACAAATGAATCCAATAATTATAAATAGTTAAATAGTTGTATGGTTTCGAGCCTGAATAATGACTATAACATTTGTTCCTTTATTGTTGTTTGATAGCGTGAGACTTTGTCTCATCCGTTTTTTATGATATTTTTCCAATTAATATACTTTACTGTTTTTTAACTGTACTTTTTTCAAAGCTAATTCATGACTGAAGATGTTGATCAAACACGGTCATGATCAACGACGTACACTAATATTTGATCAACACCCACACACACAGTAACTTAGCGTATACACCCACACATACACACATAAACGAACAAATCATAAACTCATATGCAGTTCTAATCAAACTTCATTTACAGTTTAGAAACCAGCTTTAGTATTTAACTTTGTAGAAATACTAACGTTAATTCAAATGATATACGGCATAATGTAAGAGGCTGGCTCGCTCTTAATAAATATACGTCGGACAAATAGAAATTGCATTTGGTCGGGTAATGCCTCTGAGTGGCCGTAATATCTCCGAGGACGAAGCATTACTTCTCGTGCTCAGCTCTGCTTTATATCTCATAAAATGACGTATGAAAGACTTTAAGATGTTATTTAGCCTTGTAGCTTATGACGATGATATATTTTTGATAAAGAAAAAGGATTTAGTTCTTAAAGCTTTGAATTAGTAAAACGTACCGTATAGCCAGGCTAATGCAGGTATGGCTAGACAGATATTGGAAACATTTTGAGAACCACATGAAGATACTTGACTACCATTGGATATAAAATATATGATTGGAGAATGGGAGGGGACCTCAGCCTAATGGCTATTTTCTCTCCTAGCAAATAATGACCAATTATTTTGTTGCTTAAAATAACAACGTCTGTCAGTCTCCAGACTTCGAAATACATGACAATCCTTAAAAGAGATGTTGATGACGATGAACGGAGAATCTTAAAAATTTGTTCTTAATAACGAGTGAGTTAAAATTTAAATTTTACTATGGAATCATTTTCACGCATACATTCAACGAGGTTTACAAAATAATACCACTCGCTTAAAGTAGATTTACCTAGATTTTGTATTAAAAACATTTTTACACATTTTAAAGGAACACAGTCGTCTTATATATATTTACATCGGAGGGAATTTGAGCATTGCTATGAAATTCACCTTGTCTGAACGTTGAATTGACGTTTTTTGGGAGATTTATAATAGATGCTGCAATCAACAACAAAAGTTAACAAGTTGAAAATAACAAAACATTCTAACGCAAAACTATATATGCCCATTCCAAAACCTAGAATAAAAGGTCCTGGACAGAATAATTGACTTATTTGAACATTTATTAAATTATCTTTATTAATAAATTATACGATATTTAGTTTTAAAATATTCAATGTTTAAACATACTTCAGTATGATGGTTCAAAAAATATTAAAATACTTTTGTACTCGACTGTACCTATTCTTGAGTTAGTTTCATACCAGCCTAAATCTTTTATTTGGACATTCCAATTACTCTCGGTACTAAGTAGAATCTAATATAGCGCCATGAGGAGTATACTTGGGGTTATAATCGATTGGAGTCCGACATCACCCCCGGACTGCCATAGCCATAATCTAGGTACTCAGTAGATCCAGAATAGGCCGGTAGCCATAGTGTAACTACTCAGTAGATCCAGAATAGGCCGGTAGCCATATTCTAGCTACTCAGTAGATCCAGAATAGGCCGGTAGCCATATTCTAGCTACTCACTAGATCCAGAATAGGCCGGTAGCCATATTCTAGCTACTCAGTAGATCCAGAATAGGCCGGTAGCCATATTCTAGCTACTCACTAGATCCAGAATAGGCCGGTAGCCATATTCTAGCTACTCACTAGATCCAGAATAGGCCGGTAGCCATATTCTAGCTACTCAGTAGATCCAGAATAGGCCGGTAGCCATATTCTAGCTACTCACTAGA
>DWAJ01002776.1:0-16493 GCA_018238005.1 Eurema mandarina
ATCAGCTGTTACGTGTCAATGACCGCATGACCCTATGACAATGCATTTCATTGAAAAAGTTACTGCTGTCTCTGTCATTAGAATTCGAAAAGTGATGTAACACTTTTGTTTTGATTTTCATATTATTATCGTTTCTATTGATGAATTAGTGAAATAAAAAATCTCAAATATGTTTATATATGCGGGGATTTGTATATAGACTATCTATGAGCATCTGATCATCACGCAAAAATATTACCACACATTTCTGTTACACGTTGTATAAGTCAACAAGACATCCAACAAAATTCCCCGACTACAATTACCTCCAATCTCAACTTGAGCAGTTCCTCCCCACCAGCGGCGCCGTACTGGTGCTCGTAGGGGAAGTTCCAGTCGCGCACGAGGAGCTGCAGACGTTGGAACGGCTTGTCTGAGCCCTTGACCTGCGCCAGCCGACCGTAGTCTGTGAACAGCTGGAAACAAGAGTTTCATTTAAAAAACATGTACTAGAAATAGTTCCCCATGGTTCGACAGGGTTCTAAATAGACACATGTCTTTATAAATGCAGCAATCTTTTAAAATCATTTTGGATTTGGTTAAGCAAAAAAGAGAGTCAGAAGGAAAGGCAGTAATAAAACGAAGACAAACTCTTTTCTTCTTAAATATCAAGAAGAACACAGAATAATGTACTGTATGGAACCCCACTACGTGTTTAGTCTAACCACTGCCCGGCCTGGCCGTGTCAAAGGCTATATAATAGCCGCTCCCCGTGGTTTTACCTGGGTGGTTTCCGTTTACGGGGCAATACCGGGATAAACAGTATCATTTATATCCAGGGTATATATCTATATACCAAATTGCAACTAAATCGTTCAAACCGTTTTGACGTGAAAGAAAGACAAACAGACAGTCTTTCCCATTTATAATATTATTATGGATAGCTCCACAGCTAGCTCCCCAGAGTGGAATTTCTTATTCTCTTATTATAGTATATGTGTATAGTTAATACGTGTGTATGTATTAAAAATGAAAATAAATATTTTAATCTTTCTTTTCTTCTTTTTTTTTCTGCGGTTGCCTGGAAGAGATCACTGAGTAGTGATAAGGCCGCCAGTTAACATTAATTTCTTACTGTACCTAATGTTTTAATGAAATGTAATACATAAATAAATAAATAAAATATGGGTTATTTCGCAACTCTACTTACTAAAAGCCCACTTTAAAGATCACATCGTCATCGACCTTTGCAGATCACGAATACGTGTCTCACCTGTAAATGCTGTAAGTCATCCTCTTCAATGTTCTGAGACAAGTTATACACTTCCACTGAGGACAGCATGGTGGCTATGGCGAATACAGTCGCGTTATCCTTGACTGTCGACTCGCTATCAAAAGTGCCTTGGGTGTCCATTAGAAATATCGCTACCTGTAAAAATGTGCTTTTGTTTAGATACATTAGATTCTTCTAACGAAAAACCCTGATAAATCTGATACTTAATTTTGTTTTTATCTGTTTAAAATTCAAACAGCTTAAAAAATTAGTCGAGGAAGATATTTAAGCCACAGTGTTAAAAATTAATGCACTCGTACATACGTTCTTATAAACGTAGTTTTGTAATAAAACATACATTTTAAACTTGAGACCATTTGTGACGAACAGATTAGAATTAAAATCTATAATTACAATACAGAATAATCTGTGTTATTTAAAGATACAATGAGGTTGTCATTTCAGATTGAGACGATACCCCAAATATATTATTATACTATTGATGAAAAGGAATAAAATCTAATTACCTTCTCCCCATTATCAAGGGTAGTCAGAAAAGGTTGAGACCAGATCATAATCCCTGTGGTGTGACGCTCCGATCCTCCGCGCCAGGAGAATCCCTTGAGAGGGGCATCTTTGTCTTCTAACCAATCACCACCATTGCTGCTGTTGTACTGTAAGAATAATAAATAACTGATGCAATGTTGTAGAAACTGCTACAATTGCGCATAGATCTGAATAGCGCGTATGATATTTTAATTTGTTTGAAACTTGGCATATATACAACTATCACAACTATTATGGAACCAGTAAGTGGTTCGAGTGGTGAAGGATGCTTCCTTTGGTTCAGACTTTAGAGGAATTTAACATTTCCTTATCCTCCACAACAATATCCAGTTTCAGACCATGATTCATTAAAGATTCCCAAAAGCAGTACAGTCACGATATATTTAAATAGAGTTTTAAACTTTATATTTGCACAATATTACACGTCTTTTGAATAAAGTTGGATATGAAAACCAGTTTCAATTTTTTGTAACCTTTAACCAGACTACGTAAAAACTGAAACTAACGGATCGTTAGGACAAGTAAATGAAAATATTTAAGAAAGCTTACCGTATAGTTTAAGTATCTGAGAAAGAAGCTAAGAAGGAAAGATTTCCCTTTCCTGAAGGCTCCTGCTACAGCCACCAGCACTACAAACCGGTCTTTGATGTCATCCCGCAGCAAGAGCTCGGATAGAGCGCTCTCGTTCAGTTCAAACGTGTGTGCAGGTGTTGGTGCTACCACCTGGATACCTGTTCCCCTTAAACTGTCCATTGCTAGAAGGAGTAAAAAAAGAGGTATATTATAAACTTTGTTCCAGATGTGTGCAGATTACAGTGAACCCCTACTTCGCCCACTTCTTAATCACGCTTACGATCTTTTATCCAAAGGATACAGACGAGATATATTTTTTTGTACAAGGGCAGCAGCGTAAAGAGGTGTAGAGGGTTTGCGGTTGTAAAGGTCCACGTAATTTGATGGTAATTTACCATCAGACAAACCTTGTACCTACCTACCATGGTAAAAACACCCAAAAAGGGTTTCTAGTCAAACCCTTTTTGAATCTAGATTCTAAAAACTGCTGCCCGAGAAACGAGAGAGATACAGGGAAAGGTTATCTCTTTCCCTCTACTCATTATTTTTAAACCACGTTATATTTAAACACTATAAATCGCTTTTTTGTCCTAAAATGATTCATGTCGCAATTTCTATTTTACAGTGAAAATAGACTCACTGTTACAAACAAGGATAATAGGGAAAAACAGGAACTTAATTGTGGTATATATCTTCGATAAAAAATTATTTATATCTATATTATGTTTATGGAAGATATAGAAGGAAGGAAAGTATGTTAAACATTGAATTAAATATTTCAGGACGCTTACCAAACAAAGCCATCTAGTCTTAGACTAAGCAAAGCTTATAATATCGTAACTTGATAACGAATAAAAGGCAAGAATCTTTTTCCGTTGTCAGAAGTCCTTTTTTACGCATTTTAAGCCAGCTAAGCATTCCTAAAGCATTTATCCTTACGACTATTCAACGTCGCGCGTTGCTTCTATAAAGCGAACCTATGCTGAGTTGCCCGATAGAAAAAAATTCAAAGAAATTTGATTTTGGTCGTACTTAAACTTTATTTGCGTTACAGAATTCGAGCATGAAAATTACAGCATGTACGTTTTCTTTAATCTCACGCCTTCACGCAGAATAAGGTAGGTACAAGGAAGTAGAAAAAAGGAATATGTTAAATTATCTACAAATTAAGCAGTAATCGAATTGCATTTACTTCTGCGAAAAACTCATGACTTGATTGCAAGTATTTTTTTTACCTAAAAGTATTTTGAACTCTATTACTATTTAAATAAAAATTAAAATCCCAACACGCGTTTTCTTTAATGCATATTGTTCAAATTTACACAGCTGTTAATGCAAACGTAAAAAGAAATATCCAGACAATTGTTTCTTAGTCAAGTTTTCAGTTTAAGGATTCATTATTAGGACCAATTTTGTTTCGGATTTTGCTATTTGTCTATGATCCTGTAATTGCCTATTTATAACTAAGATTTATAAATAGTAACATCCGGTTTTATAAAATCTCGCACGTTCAATATAATTATGTTACCTACTATGAAATTTACATTTGATGAAATAAAATAAAATATATCTGTCTTTTCTTAACATAAAAAGCAATCTTATGAAAAAAGCGAAACAATAAATAATAACTCTCGTCTAGTCTATCTAGTCATTATCCTATTATTAAGGAAAATTTTATTCAAAAGAAAAAGGCTTATTACCTAACTAGCTGACCCGTGCCCACTTCGTTGGGCATAATGTAAATTATCCTTCTCGGTTTTTTTATATAGCGTATGTCACTCTGCTATAATTTTGCTCCCTATTGGTGAAAGAATTTTTAAAATCGATTCAGTAGATCCCGAGATTACCCCTTACAATTTAACAAACACACAAACTTTACTTCTTTATATATTAGTATAATAAAAATATATTACTTCAAATATTTTACGTAGTTGGTTAACCTATGTAAAAAAAGGAAAATTAATAAATGATTACAAGTACTTACTGCTAGAACGACAGTTGGAAATGAAATGAGAATATTTAATGAATGCTCTCACTTCGACAATATACCTACAGTGCATTAAAAGCGATAGTTATAAATACATACAATGATACAATTAATATCGTCGTTTATGGACTTGAGGGAGGAAATAGGAACTGTGTGTTTTTGAACTAGTAAAAACCAGGAAATATATTTTCTATCGATGCATTTTTGTTTGTTAACTCCTTACTGTTGAATGGTGCAACTGAACTCGATAATTTTTATTTAAAAGCTAACTTCCCGTGTGGACAAATTTCCAGTTTATTTGAATTAAGCTAATGCCCGAAGTTTTTTTGGTAAAAAATAAGATTAGTAAAATGCAATGTTACTTTTTAGTTTTTAGTCACTTCGCTAACATAACAGTACAAGAATAGTTGGATCTTCCGGTCTGTCCGTTAAAAACAATAGTACATATATCTATGAACAATTAGAAAGCAAGTTTACACATGTACTCACCATTCAACTAAATAAAGTTATTTCACATTAACACGTTAAACAAAATATCCTTGCCAGTTTTAACTCCAATAAACAGTCATTTTTTAAATTAATTTTAAGTAATACTCGTAAATATTTTAGTCTTAAGACGTTTAAAGATACAACAATAACACGAAAATTTAAAGTAAACAAGAATTCTGCTAGCCGTCTGCGTCTAGTACTTGCGGGACGGCATGACATCACCGGTGATATCATTATATCGATCTACGCCACGGTTTAACATTGAGAGAAACTAGTCTAGACAATTTTTGAATTTTAGGCGGGATTGAATTCCATAGACACCTACATTTCTAGTATTTGGGGAACTCCTATACAACTCTGGATTTTAATAAATTAAAATTAAATAGGGAATAGTTCGACAATGCTGGTAATATTATGAATATGATGAAATAAGATACGAAGAATTTTATGCGTTTCAACGCGGTGACGATCTATGGAAGTAGACAAAATTGTCTACTTTGAAGGCTTCACTTTGCGTGTTCATACGGTTCTAGGTATTATTATTCTATAGTTCCCCTTACTGCTTTAACACTAATAAAACTAGGAATAAAACGTTTTGTACAGATAATAAAAGACATTTATAAAATTCCATTTAAAAATATGTATATAATTGGGTATTTACAGATATCTTAGCCACTAAGTATATACAAGTTATGAAGTAAACATTTTTTTAATAACGTTACTATAGTTTTTATTAATATTTTCCAATATTGGCCTTAATTCATTTGCTTTTTGTTGTGCTGCTTTGTCATTTGGATCAATTTTTAAAACAAATTGTATATCAGACCAAGCTTCTTCATAGCGCTTCAGGCCCGTATATGCTATAGATCTACGGTAATGCGCCTTAACATTATCGGGATCGTATTTAATTGCCTTTTCACACAATTCTAATGCTGCCTCAAATTCATTGAACTGCAGTTGGCAGTGGGCTAGATTGTTGTAAAGTTTTACCTGAAACAGACATTACTGACAGACATTACATTTAATATTTTTTTTAAATATACTTATCTTAATATATTTAATATAATCCATACTAAAATTATAAATGCGAAAGTAACTCTGTCTGTCTGTCTGTCTTTTCATCATGGTATAATTACTGAACTGATTAGAAAAAAATTTTGTACACAGATGGTCTTGAGCCTGGGGAAGGACATAGGCTACTTTTTTTAAAATCAAACCCCAAAAGGTTACACGAGGGGTTGAAGCTTTTTATAATTTTACGCTATCACCGCTGAACCGGTGGTCATGAAATTTGGTACACAGATGGTCTAGAGGCTGAGATTAAACATAGGCTACTTTAAACTGGAAAAAAGGGTTTTAAAGGGGAAAGGGGGGTGAAGTTTATATAAAAGTCCACACGAACGGAATCGCAACAGCTAGTTTAGTTTAGTTTATCAAGTCAAAATAGATTCTAATAAGAATCAAGGCATTTTTTTTTTCAATTTTATTTCTCACTATTTTGCTTACAATATGCAATACTAAAATGGCACAGATAAATAAGAATATTTATACTATAATTAATATTAGTAACTACCTTCATATCAATCATCTCCTTCACTTGATCTTCCGGTATAACTTCAGGATCTATAGGTTCTATCGCAATGAGCATTTTCAAAGCTTTACTAAACCGGCGGAATGCATCTAAGATCCTCTTCTCTTTAACTAGCGCAACTCCCTGCTCCTTATGATGATTTGCTGATTCAAACAATCTTATCCAACTCCAATCGCTTATTAACTGCTCTTCCGTTACATCTAGTAGATGAATTTTACAAGTAATCTCTTTAGCTATATTTCCAAGACCGTTTTTATATGTTATCCTAGCGTTACACACCTCACCGCTACACATCTGTTGCAGTATCAGCTCGAAGTCCTTATCGATAAAGCAATTCGTGTCACCAATTATAACATTACCATCAAAATTTGGACTGAATATAATACTCTCCGGTTCTATTTCACACAGACCGTCATTGTTAGTACATTTTATTTCCTGCAACGAGATTTTACATCGAGAGTCTTCGTAAGGAACAATATTATAGTCGCCCGGCGTTACAATAGTTTTACGGATTTCTCTATCTTCCCGTGAATGTACCACTGTTTCTTTGTACATGGTTATTGCTTTATGACGTACAGAAAAGTTAGTTAAAGTTTAACTTATAAATACTGAAAAAATATTTTAAACATTTAATTTTTTTATAATATTTAATAAATTTTCATATTGTTGTTTACATGAAATTGACAGCTGTCATTACTTTTTTTTCTTCATATGAATATAGAGTAATCAGAACATTTATTTGCTATGACAAAATATACATGTTACAACTTTAAAACGAATTATAACTTTTAAAAACTTACAGATATAAAAAATCATTACTGACAATCACATTGTTCATTACAAAACTGATAAAGAGATTGGTGCACAAGTATTTAACGTTTTATTCTTGAATAATCAGTATTATAAAAGTATATTCGTCTACCCATTAGACTATTATTTTTGTTCTTAATTGTAAAGCAAAATATAATTAGTGTAATTGCAAATAGCCGTACATAACGTACATCGCAATTATAAAAAAAATAAAAAAGTCTTTCTTTTTTTTTTCTTATTATGGCATTAGCGTCTAGCTTTTTGCCAATGTCAATGTAATAAGAGGCAACGTGGTCAAGTCGATATGAGTCAAGTAAAATCGTCATCAAGTCATCTTTAGTCGAGTCAGTCAGTCGTTTCGTTCTGCCCTTCGTAAAGTGATAGTGAACTCTACGAAGAACCTCGACGAATCTTGGAGCAATCGGAACGGAGCTACTATGCGCTCTCAAATGAATTCTTCATTTCTTGGACACTTATTAGCTAGTTTACTGCATGATTCACTATCACAATCAAATATTAAATCACTTTATGCACCAAAAAAGGAATATTCAATCGAGATTACAAATAGACGCCGCATGATTCCCGCCAAAAAACTGAAAAAAAAGTCATTTGTAGTTTGTTTTGAATCTGACATTATGTCAAACCTCAATTCAAATTTTGTTCTACAAAATATATATTTTTCTTTTTTATTAATTGACTTAAAAATTACAATTATATTCAATGACTGACACAGGGATATTTATTTAATAAAAATCTGACGGTTCTTCGTATGTCTGCTTTATTATAACAGTAATATTTTGGTTAAAGGTAAAAGTTTAAAAATATTTGTCATAAGATTAGGCAAATCTTTGAGATTTTTGCACCAACGTTTTGTACATTTAACTTAGCTCTTTTGAAAAAAAATTGCAACAAAGATTCTATTCATAAGCCCTTATTTGATATATATTGCTTAGAGATATAACCTAAAAAAAATTAACATTTTCTTGGTCAACTCCCAATAAAAATTATGCAATTTATCAACCTAATAAAACTTATACTAAAATATATTTATATCAACGTTTTTCTGTTTCTTACTCGATATAAGTACCGTTTTGCTATAGTAATTAATGAGATATTTATTAATGTAAAAAGAATTTTGCCTTTAGAATGACATTCCTACTAAAAAGTGTGTGGCGAAATGTCCTCAGAAACAGGCCTCTCAGCAATTCAACTATTAGATCTAGTCTTTCATCAAGCAGTAAGTATGCTAAGCCAATACAATATAAGAAATATATTAAATTTTCAATTGATTTACTATATTTTTAAGTTATATTTGATATGATTACAAATTCTTGTATTTCTTAAGTACCTAATCTGATACCCCAAAAATTTACCTGCATTATTTTTGTCCCTGTGATATTTCCAATATAAAATGTTTCATACATGTTTATAAGAGTTTTTAATTTTTTTACAAACACATAAACATGTTAATGAATGAATGTTCACACCACATTTTGCTTAGAAAAATTAAAATTTAATTTCTTTGAATTTATTTCAAAATAATGAATGGAAAAATAAAACTTCTCTTAGTACATAATTATTTTGTTGTAACATTATAAGTTATCCATTAATGAGTGTTAAAGTGTTACTTTTAGTTCCCGACTTGAATATATATTAAATTGGGTTTTGATTTAGTGAATGTATTCCTACTCAGTGTAGCACAAGCTGAGCCCTCCCCCTTTGCAATGATATTTCTTAACGCTCGTGGGACGGTGACCCTTTTTCATGTATAATTGTATAAATATTATAATAGTCAAATTTTTGTTTATAATTACAATTGTATGTTCTTATTTTAAAAAGAGCGACTATCAGAGTTTCTTGCCGGTTCTTCTCTGTAGAAACTGCCTTCCGAACCGGTTGTAAATGTTTTGTAATACCATGACGATTCAAAAGTGTTACTTTATGTAGCCTAATTGAATAAAGATACTTTTGACTTTGACTTTGACTTTGCTGTTATTTTCCTGTTTATCTATTTTATTGTATTTTCTTCATTTTGCATTTATAACAGTAATAAACAATTTTTTTTTTAAACATCTTTGTTCAGGCACCTTCACATAATAAGTATTATTAACCTGCATCAATAATAAAATCATATATAAAACAATTTTTAAATACCACATACCATATATGATTTCAGTATCAGAGTTGACAATGACAAAACCTGCCGATGCTCTCATGAACAGCATCAAGTCGGCTCCAAGCACAGCGGAAGTCCTGGACGCTGTACAGAATAACTTAGGGGCATTGACACACAGGCACATGTTGCAGGCTCTACGCACTTTGTTTGAACTGCAAAAGACTAGCAGGTTTGTGGTCATAACTGATTTTTCTTTTAGGCCTTATTATGATAACAAAGAGTAAAGTTATGAAGAATATTTTTTGCGTAACTTCCCTGATAAGGGTCGTAAAGAGTGATTACGTATTTTGTGTCTACCTCGTCCTCTTCATGGATTAAACTATAATTAAATGTTGCTTTATAATTGCTAAATAAGAAAACTTAGTACATTATTTATTAATTTCGTAAAATAAATAAAAATGAAATAAATAAATATTTTCAGGACATTTATACACAGCGCCATCTAGTTCCAAGCTAAGCAAAAGCTAGTGTTATGGCAACTAGATAACGGAATAAATTACATATACATATTTATTTTGTAAATACATACATACAATACATAACAACACCCAGACCCCAGAAAAATACAAATGTAAATTACAAATATATTTTTCCGGTGTAGGGATCGAACCCACGACCCTTCGCGCAGAAAGCAGTTGTCACTGCGCCAAGGGGTTGTCAAAAAAAATCAGACCCTATATAGACTGTAAAAGTTTACTAATTTATGATTTGTACTAAATATTGTACTGCTTATAAAAACTTTTCTTTTACAGTACAGATCCAGAGACCTTAATAAAAGACCCAGGATTTGGGGTACTGTGCCAAAACTTTAAAAAGCACGTTCGAGCATTGGAAGTCAATGAAACAGTTGAAGCGATCAAATTTCTCTCCTACCTCAGAGTCCCTGTTGATTCATTAATCGTCCAATCTCTATTACAACTAGTCAGATACAATATAAACATTCTCAGTATAAGACAGATAATGTTTTTGGAGTTTATCCTTACTCGGTTTGATAGTAAGAATCACCTTGTTGATGCCTTAAAACTAGCATTGCCTCTGGCCTTCCAAATACACCTGCCACTAGAGTTGGATCACCAAGACCTGCCTTTACTCCGGGATATGCTCATGTTTGCATGTTCCCATGACCTGCCAGATAGATGTATCAACAACATTGTAACGGCTCTATTGCTGCATGATCAAGCTATAGATGCACAAATTGCCAGGTCAGTTATATGGTCACTCTGCGATGTAAATTGCACAGAAGTAGTTTTTCCAACCAGAGTCCAGCTGTTGCATATATGCTGTGATATATTGACGGAGAGAATAAATAAATTGTCATATGAAGATGTGTTGAGGACAGCTGCTAAGTTGAAAGGCAGAATTTTGGAGAAGCATCCGGAGTATTACCACCAGGAGCTGATGGATGCGATCGCGACTTATGTGATTAAAAATAATGTTAAGTTTGAAAAAGGATTGCTTGTTGCCAGAGTGCTGTCTAGAATTGTGAGTATTTATTTATAAAAACATTGAAATTGTGACTAAAGTTTGTAATAAACAACTATAGTTAGTAATAAAACACGGGTTGCTGGTTGTTTACCATTAGTTGACCTTTATGCTGATTTTCGAATTGTTACAAAAAAAATTAGAAATAATATATTTGGGAGTAGAAAATACTACTTCATAGTTTTTTAAGAATTATTTTGACAATTTTATCACCACTTTTTTCATATCTTACATTTTTTTATACATAATATTATTTATTTAGCCAAAAATTCCCATTCCAGGCGCATACCCATCTAGGTCTGATTGAATACCTCTGTGATCAAGCAGCAGCCGAACCGGACACACTATCAAATGCCCGCACAAATATTCTCTTTGGCTTCATCAATTGCTTATCCAATAACAACTATACACCAGACGCCAGCCAGTGGTCCGAGATAAGACGACAGATATCAAACAATCCTATACTAAGTGCCACTACTACAGCACTACCGTGGACCAAAGTATGCCTAGAACTGGCTTCCTTAGGCTACTATGATGATAAACTCCTCACCAAAGTGTTTTCAGAAGATTTTATCAAGCAATACTTGTCTAGAGAGAATAATAACTTGGACTATCTTCAGTTGTTGACGTTGCATGAGGCTGTTAAGGCGTTCCATAGTGATATATATACCTTGCCTAATGATGTACTGGAGAAGGCGAGGCATGCATTCCCGGTGCACGTGATGAGCGAGGAGTTGGAGAAGTATTTGGTGAAAGGGCTCGGGAGTCAGGAGTATGTTGTGAGGAATGTGATGCTGCCCAGCGGAGTGGTTGCAGGTATATTTTTTTAATATTTTTAAATAGAATATAGTAATGAGCAATTTTGCTTCTATTAACTGAGTTCTGAAATGCGTTTATGGTATTCTTTTCAATAATATATTCTCTACATCAGCGATTCTCAACCACTGAGCCGCGGCACTTTTGTGTGCCGACAAATTTGAAAAGTTTGCCGCCAAATTTTGCAAATATATATTAAGTAGTAAGTTAGTTTATTTCGTATATTTAAAGTGTTGTAATAAGTAAATAATTCTTATCTTTCTCTTTGTGTGCCGCCAAATTATGAAATCGTTAAATATATGCCACAACAAAAAAGGTTGAAAATCACTGTTCTACATAAATAGATTAAAATGTTTGGCATTAACAAAAACAAAACAAATTTTACAGATGCCATAGTTGTTTTGAAGAATGGTTGTCCGATGAAGTTGCCTCCGTTAAGTAGCAGTTTCAAAGTGCCCATAGAAAGCCTGAATATACCGACTGGTGCTATTACGTAAGTTTAAATCATCTTCTTAGCCCTCCTGTATTGAAAAATATTAAATAATAAAAGTATAGTATGTATAACCCATTTTAACTACATGTATATAAAATTTATATATAAACATCTTAAATACAACTTGCGAAGTAAAAATAGTCTGTACCTAGAACTAGGGAAAAAATCATTTAACATTGCCCATGTCTGTCTGTTAACGTCTTAAGATGTCAAGTTAAAATTTATTTTCATAGTCAAATTCAATTTGAAATTGTTAATGTGTCAAAAATCGTATATAAATTGATTTTTTTTTCAGAATGTGTATAATGAATTTCAACTATGGCTGTTTTTCAATGAATAGCAATCGCCTTCGGGGCACATTTAGACTTATAGTGGACATATTAGAGAAGCAAGGATATATAACAGTGGCTTTCAACGTCAACGAGTGGCTCAAAGCACCAATGCATGAAAGAACTCCATACATAATGAGGGAATTGAATTATAGATGCGGGGAAATTGGGATGAAGCTGTCTGCTACTTGAAGCTTTTGGAAAACAGATTTTTTAGCTGGCAACTGAAAATTCTAGTGGACTAATAAATTTAAGTGTTTAGATGGTCGTTTAGTTTATGAATAAAAATTGACTGGAAATTTGTGTTGTTTTTTTAAAGCTTGAAACGTGTGTATGGTGCTTTTTGATCAAAATGCGTGCTAGTGAACTTATTTTTAATAAATTAATTGCAATACAATACATAAAGTAAGTTTTTTATGCAAAAGCAAAAAGCTGATAGTAACTAGTAATTATTAAAGCTTAATATGTTTAAAAATTGTACGTTTTTTTTTCTATGAACAGAGAGCCCCAACCATCTCAGTTGGAGGCGGCTCGATTCTACCATCTACAGAATGGTCTAAATTCGTCAAGTAAAAATATTAACTAATTCTTAGATTTATTTATCTGTATATTTTGGTTTGAAATTGACAGAGGACCATCAGTCATACGTCAAAAGTCAAAACATCAAATTTTCTTTGTATACAAACAATTTCAAATAAAGACGCCTCGTATCTGTATCGCTTATAAATAATATTCAACCGTTAAAGTTATTGAAGCATGTAACCTTTTCTTGCAAGTGCATTGTCGGAAAGAAGCAGATCGTAGCACTTATTTGTAAAACCGAGAGTGTATACGATGTCTTATTGGAAAAACTATTTTATAATAATTCTGTTGCACTTAATATACAATTGCGAGAGTAAATATGGGTTTATTACATGGACTGATACGGCTGTGGTGTCTGTTACTGATAACTTCGATGATATACCGGAAGTGCACGTCGCCAGAGCAATTTATCGGAATGAAATAAACTCGACTGGGTTAGTATTTAGTATTCATAAGCTTTGTATATAAAATTGCCTCGCAGTTTCCTCGGTAAACTTTGCTGTCACATAATATGCTACTATAAACATTTTTCGATTTCTCTATATTAGGTTCTTTATTTATAAGTTTGATTTAGCTTATTATAATAATTCTTTTGAAATACAGCCTATGATATTCGTTTATTATGTATAGAACATGAACGAATTATCAAAATTAAATAAGAACTGGCTAGAACCAGAAAGCATCCCCTACAAAGTCACAAATTTTACCCTTTAGTAATAATAATTTACATTAAAATTATAGATAAAAACCTTTTATGAATGTTGTACTATTGATTTTTAGGTGGGCATTTCTTGAACTGCATACCACACCTGACTCCAGTGATGAAAAGCAGGCGTATGCAGCAGGTTTTCTAGAAGGTTTCCTCACTAGAGACCTGATTTGGATGCACTGGCAAAATATGCTAAAAGGGTAATGAAAAATAAATAATTTCTTTATATATTTTTGGTACCCTGTACAGCTGTACCCTGTGGACCCAAGTCCACATATCACCTCATAAATTTTTGTTTCCACAAACCTGTTTCTTATCAAACTTTAGACTAATTTTATACTAAACTACTACCCATGCATACTTTGTTGGCATGTTAACAATCCTTTTTTTATATTATAGCCTATGACACACAGCAATAATGTGGCTCTCTATTGGTGAAAGAATTTTTAAAATCAGTTCAGTAAATCCCGAGATTACCTGTTACAATTTAATGAACACACTAACTTTACTTCTTTATACTATTAGTATAGATTGACATGATAGCTTAGCAGATGTTAGATAGGTTACCTACCTATCTGTCTAATGTTTTCTTTTTTATAGTCTTAGTAAACTCTTATAATTGAACTAGTGTAAAAAAAATTAAGCATAATAATTATAACTTATTTTCTTATATCTTTGTATCCATTTCAATAATAACCATTTGTTAATAAAGTTTATAGAGTGTTCCCTTTCTACCAACCAAACAGAGGGCATTGTGTGAAAGAGAGAGATATAAGATCAAACTTAACAGAGGTTTCTCTTTTGAACCTCAATCTGAATTTTTTTTTCTTATTTTATATATATTTTTTCCAGATATTGCTACAATAAAACTGATGTGTGTGGCCTTATTGAGGACTATGTGGATACTAATGAACAATATCTAGCTGACCAGATCAATTCCAACCCAAATGATCCATACTGGTACCAAGTATGTTTCCATAGATAAAAAATAACTATACTATAATATACAGATTATTAATACAAGTATTTAAATTGATATTTCTAGCAGCTTTATTTATATGAAATAATAATAATAAATAAATATTTTCAGGACATTTATACACAGCGCCATCTAGGTCCAAGCTAAGCTGAAGCTTGTGTTATGGCAACTAGATAACGGAATAAATTACATATACATACTTTTTTTTTCTAAATACATACATACAATACATAGCAACACCCAATACTAACTTGGGACCGATTTTTTTTTGTTTATAAATTTTCATTCTTTTTTTTCATTATTTTCAATGCTTTCTTTTGACTATAAGCTCTTTGTCTTTTTCTTATACAAAATATCATCTCCATATGTTTTGTTAAGGCACAACCGGGAAAACTATAGTAACAACTTAATATAACAATGTGAAGAACGCATTTTTATATTAAGTTCAATAAATATAAAGTAAATATTAAATTTTAGGTCAAACTGTACAAGATTCAGTTAGAAGGCTTAGCTGTTGGCTACAATCAAGCTACCAAAGATGCTTACCAATGGCTAACTATTCGAGATATACTGTGAGTATACTATATAGTATACTAGCGACCCGCCCCTGTTTGCACGGGTGCAACAGAATGTCCTTATACACAACGTTCACAGCTTTTTTGGCAACTCGCGGTCGGTACCGCAACAACTACGTCCCTGCATTTTAAATTTGTAATATCTTCGGAACTATTCACTTAAATTACTTACTGTACAAAGCATATTGATCTATAATAAATGCACAATTTATTTAAGGTACTTAATTGAATAAGAATTAATTATGTATAGTTTAAAATCACTTCGTAAATAACCATTTATTAGTAAAGGAATAAAAATGGTTATGGTGGGTTACCCCTAAGAGATAGACATATTATGCCATCGCGGACTTTTTTGTAGAACTTTTTAAGGTGAACAATGCTGTAGTACAATATTTTGTTCTATCTCGTAGGGTTTAGCCAGCGTTTGCAATTTAAGCGCAAAAACACGTTCTAATTTACGACATCACATTAGAAACCTCTAAATTTATCAGTCTTTCTCTACTATATTATGCATGTATTATACATATAAACCTTCCATAAAAATCAGTCTATCTATTAAAAAAAACTGCATGAAAATCCGTTGCGTAGTTTTAAAGATCTAAGCATACATAGGGACAGACAGACAGCGATAGCGACTTTGTTTTATACTAAGTAATGATACTACTATAATAACTAATTCATATCTACCACTAGTAGGCCCAAGCCTATCTATGCTCCTGGTTTCTTCTAGATAAGGTTTTTTATAGTATTTTAAAGCTTTTTTTTTTAAAAAACCCTAACCAAAAATAAAACAAATGACATATAAATATACCTTTATAAAATACTATTGAAATGTAACGAGAAACAATTCCACATAGATAACTATGACGTCACTTGTACTTATTTGAAAAATTGTCAACGGAATTTTAAAAGATTAAATTCACTATTTAACCGTTATAATTTATTTAATAATCATTCAAGTATTTTTTTGGATTAAAAAAAATATTTTTACGTCGTACGTAATTTTAAATTTTTACGTACGTTTGTCACTCTTAAAGCTTAACAAGAAATTTCACAGATTAAAAATCCTCGATATTTTTCCAG
>DWAJ01002777.1:0-16487 GCA_018238005.1 Eurema mandarina
TGAAGAAACGTTTTATTGGAATAACAATGAATAATTGTTGATATACCTGAATTTTATAGATGAAATTTTATATGAAATCTTTCTACAAAAACGTTGACAAAGAGATCCAATTAAATGAATATAAATTGTTACGTATATCACAAGTCAAGTCTAGGTACAAAAGATATGATATATTGCTTAAATAATAACGTAGGTATATAACTAAATATTTTATAAAACAAATATAAGATAGATTGACATTTATATAATTTAGACCATTAGGTTATACATTGTATTATTTAAGATACAAAACACTTAATACAAAACATTCATAGGGCAATGTTGATAATGTTTCGAAACCAATCGCAGCTTAGTAATTAAAATTAAATAATAATTCAAAATTGAGGTAATAGTATAGTTTTGTATGAAGTTAATAATATTATATTAAATAGATACGTTATAAGCGCAAAATTTTGAAGACGCAAAAACATCCAAATTAGGACGTCTTACCTATAGGTGATTAGTTGCCGGTACATTCACGCGCAACTGACAATACTGTCTCTTTTTTTCTTGTTGGTTTAATCATTAATCTCTTTTCTATCGTTTTGACTTCTATGTATGTGTGCTGCCGCTGCTGTGCGGAACACTTTTTTGGGTTGATTTGTGGGTGTATAACATATCTATTAACTATGTAACATCATTGTATGAAGTAATTTTATTTAGGTGTACCCTGCGATTAAACTGTAGGAAATAAAATAAGTGCCCTTTAAATAAATAAACATTTTTTGCATAATTTTAATTTGCATAATTTTGTTGGATTGTTTGAAAATTTATGTATAACACTAAAATGTTAAAGAATCCAGCTAAAATGGGCTTTTATGCACAATTTTCTTAATCCAATCCGTAATAATTTGGAACAATATTACATACAAATTTTAAGATATGTATCTATAGAGATGTATCTATAGGTATTAGGTACCAAGCCACGGCGTTTATGAATATCGTAAGGTATATACGCAGCCTATAAATAAAAAAAACAGTTTGGCCAGTACATAATCAAGTCATTATAACGAATTAAGACCAAGAGAAAAGTATATAATCTCCCAGCACGTACAAAATGTTTTGATTTTAAAATCATATCGCGAATCGCGATGCACCTGTCGTCTCGCCACACCGAGCCAAGCGTTTGTATTCGTATTTACAAATCGATTTATATTTCATCTGAACACGGTCTGCCAGATATGGTACGAACAAAGAAATGCCAATGTTAATTCAAAGCAATATTCTGACATTCAACAGGCGAAAATGTGTTCGATATTATTTTTAAAACGAATTCGAAAGACGGGGTTCTCATTTCGATTGTATTGTTTTTTTTTATTATTGGTAAATGTAAGTTCAAAAAAGTCTTAAATTTGCATTAAATTTCCTATTACTATCGTTTTTGTTTTGAATAACGAAATAATTATTATAACAATATAAAATACATACATAAATAACGGTTGGCAATTTCTTATGGAAATAGAATTAAACAATACAAAACAAACAAATATTTGGAGATTTAATTACGACGCAAAAGTAAAATTAATTCTCTGATTAATCTCGGTGAAATAATTAAATAAGTCTGCGACTCATTACTTTACTTTTAATTTACATGACCGTCAGTAATAATTTAAGCTAAACTGTAAATAATATTAATATCGATACAGAAAACATACCTAATTATTATTATATAATATTATTAATATATGATGCAACACTGATTGATTATTCTGAGCTGAAGAAGTTAATAATAAATTAACAATTTAAAAAGGAACTGTATTATTCTCTAATGTTACGAAACTTTTAATTAGTAAAAGATTTATAATAAAGAATTTATTAATTTAATTAAATTTAATTAAATGATATAATTGCGAGAAAAATATCGGACAATGGAGGAACCGATTTATAAAAATTTTAAATAAATAAATGGTTGTACCCTGGGTAGAACTACATGCTTATAGAAACTGTATTAATAGAATAAAAAAATTCATTTCTTTAGATAAACATAACAGATAATAAAGCAAAGTAATAAAATGCTATACATTGCTATAGCTTTCATGAGTATGGTTTATCGTAGGGGTGAATGTTGTTGGCGCGATGCCAAGCGGCGTCTCTGGCGCGCTGCCAACACGATCGCACTGAAAAACTGCCCGTCGCGCATCTTTGATATGCGTCAGAGGCGCGCGCGCACGTTCAAATGTCGAAGTACTGAAAACATTTACTAGCTGTGCCCCTCGATTTTACCGGGATATAAAGTATCCTATGTGTTGATCCAAAATATAACGTGTCTACATACCAAATTTTAACTAAATCGGTCCAGCCGTTTTTGTGTGAAAGACTAACAAAGATACATCCATACATACATTCTCACAAACCTCCTCATTTATAATATTAGTAGAAATCGAAATTATTATATTAAAAACACAAATAACTATTAAATAATTGATTGATAGTTGCGTTCGCGGTGAAATCCGATCCACCTATTCAATTTTAATGTTCTTTTATATTGTAAACCACATCCTGAAAAACATGCACATAAGATAAATTATCCAATATGGGATACGTATTTCGTTGGTCCATTCTTTTTTTTTATTTTTTCAATCTTCAGCATTTTCAGTAGAGATAATTAGACTTCTAAAAAGTACGTACGTAATTTTATTCTACCAACAAAATAAACAAATTAATTCCTAATTCCATATATCTATAAATTTATTATCCTACGATACGACTGGCAAACCAAAGCATGCGTCATACACAAAAAAAACGAACCAGCCTTCGAAAAAAATTATCGTTAAACATCACTTAGCACCTTGGGCGAACTCAATAGCGGTTTGTCGAGGAATTGGCGCCGTGCCAGCGAGCAACAAGCGGTGGGACATCGTAATGAATACACGACTAATGTAGCTAGCCTAGATTGTACGTGTAAGTTTCGAACGCGTCAAAACATTAGGTACAATGACAGGGTATGAAAATTAAAAAAAAAAAATCGGTGTTATAAGATAACAAAATATCATACTTTTTTTATAATGTTTGGGTTTGCGCTTGCCCACAGGTCGCCTGATGGTAAACGACATTGCGTTCTACGTTTGAACGAGCTTGCCCAGAAACCTGTTCACCCGTCTTTTGAAAACCTCCAGATTACCCCCGTAGTTGTTCTTGTTAAGTCTAAGTAGCTTCTAGGTTTTATAGTAAGAATATTATCTCTTTTAAATAAGACTTTTAAATCGCCATGGTATCAAAGAATAGTTACTTTCTACCGGTTGGGAAAGCAGTTTATTCAAAACGAGCAAGAAAATAAGATAGTTTGAGAGCATTCTAATTAATGTAGATTTTTCAGGAAAAAAAATCGTTTCGTTTGAGTATTCTTAGTGTTGGATTTCATAACAATACCTCGTTACATTTTCTTTTATATAAATAGTTCGTACACAAAGTTCTATCAGAATAATTTATCAAAACATTAAATGTATGTCAAGCCTACGCCTTTTCATAGACTAAACTAGCAAGACAGAAACTAGACTAAAACAATTGTCGTTAGCTGACAAGATTTACGACGTCTGAAAAGTAATGTAACATTAACTATAATGTTCTAGAAAGTTCGGGATAATCATTTAATCGGGCATCCATCTAAAACTTAGTAAAGAGTTTATGAATACGTTTCAAATTTCAAAATAAACTTAACACTAAAATATTCAATAAATAAGTGTCGTGACAAGAGGACAAAACAATTATATCGTTAGTAATAGTCAAAATACAGGTAAAACCAATTTAACTAACGAAATATTTTACACAATAATTAAAAAATTACAGTTAACAAAAAGGTATTTTGTTAATTTATTTTGTCGACTTTGTTATTGTGGAACAATTAAAATTTGTTTCTTCCATACATTAGAAGTAAAGTTCCATGAAGAGCTAACAATGAAGATTATAATCTATGTACAATTTCCTATTTATTTCACGTATTATATTATAAATTATCTGTTCTGTTATACGTCAAGTAGATAGCAACACTTATAAAACGTCATGTAATTATTAGGCTTTAAGATATCACCTCGTAATAATAACCGGCTGGTTTAAAACTTATAAAATTCCAAGATATAGCACAATAGATAATAAATGTTATACCCATACAAATCAACCGAAAAAAGTGCAGTGTTCGCACAGCATACATGTCAAAACGATGGAAAAGAGATAAATGATAAAAACAACAAGAAAAAAGAGATAGTTTTGTCAGTTGCGCGTGAATGCACTGGCAACCAATCACCTAAAGGTAAGACGTCCTAAATAGGATGTTTTTGCGTCGTCAGAATTTTGCGCTTATAACATATTCAATTTTATTATATCTACATAACAATTACTTACAGAATCTCTCATATATGATGTAGTCAGTATTCAAAATAAACATGAATTTGTATTATTGTTACACAATATCTATAATAAAAACATCATCAAAACAAATCTAAAAACTTAATATCTCTTCCCATATTTTCTCTCATTTGTCGTTTCTATCATCAAATCATAACGTTGCAACTAGCCATTAGGCCAAGGAGACAATATTTTGCATATTAGCGTGGAAGTGTTGTTTATCTGCGAATCATTGGCGGCCTGCCAAACGGACAGCACTTGAGAAAAACATTGAGCGAATTTTGAAAACGCGTACAGATAACAATTAAATATTGGGTTTAAAAAAAAACAAATGACATTTCAAAAGTGTTGCTATAAACTACATAAATACATTTATTATTTATATTGAAGCTTTCGAATAGATTTTGTATGATATGATGACGACAAAAGGAATAACTAGTAAAGAAGACCAGTAAACAAGATCTCCAAAAAAAAAAAAAAATTGAAAAAAAAAATGTTCTTTTTATTTTTAAATAGTTTAAAGCACTAAGAAATAAAATTTTCTACGACTTTATGAAATTATAGATAAGAAAGTTTCTGTACGGTGACGCAGCGATCTCTTTGATCTTATACAAGAGGCATAAAGCATAGAGTTAATTGTATTCCGCAGCTTATATTGAATTTAATATGGTGTATTCTGTACATATGTATAAAATGTAGTAAAAGTGTTCCAAGGGAAGTTAAAACGAAGAAAACGTAGATAAAAAGTAATTACGAACTTTTTGCTTAAAATTAATAAAAGTATAGATTAAATTTATGGGTAAATTTTATATTCCTTTTACCTTATTTCACAATATAACGTCGTCATGGTGCAAAATTTTAGACAATCATCATCACCAAAACATAGGTAGTTGTCATTGATTAAGTGAATTGAAATGCTTTATGATTTAAGCTTTCTTGATTTAAAAAAACATTTAAACTTATAGATAATTCTTCTTTTAGACAAAACCTTTATATTGTACTAGCTGTTGCCCCGTTGATTTGTTTTTCCATTATTTTTTCGCTCCTATTAGTCGCAGCGTGATGTTATGAAGCCTTAAAGCCTTCCTCGATAAATTGTCTATTCAACAAAAAAAAAATTTTTCAATTCGAACCAGTAGTTCCTGAGTTTAGCGCGGTCAAACAAACAAACAAAATCTTCAGCTTTATATTAGTATAGATACTTATATTCAGGTAGTTCTTAATATTTCTTTGTTGATTGTACATTATGATGACCTCGCGTTACGTCCAGCCAAAATGTCGCGGTCTCGATCCATCTTACTAATTTAAAATATCTCTTTGCGTCGCCAATTATCGATCAAATATTATGAGCTATTTAACATTATATATTGCATATGGATTTTTCTTTATGATCATATGTTGTCCTTTTAAATTAATTATTGCATAATAAATTATTATAAGAGATATTGTTGCCATATAAAAGTCAATTCCATCAAAATCGGAATCGAATTCGGTTCACTGCAGTTAACTAGTTTATTGAATTTACTATAAAAATTGAAACAAATGAAATTATAAAGTATTTTTTCTGAAACTCCTGCCATATCATTTAATGTTTCAGAACGATGGCGCCAAATCAACCGCGAATATTTTTATGGCTAGCCTCGTAAGTAGAGTAAAATGTCTATAAAATTTTACACCATTTTAATCTCAACTATCAACAGTTGAAAAGAGGTGGAGTATTATGTTGTACCTATAGCTTATCTTTGAATCAATTAAACGCATCTTCCGAAACTAGTCCACAGATAAAATACGCGATGGTGAAATAGTGATTATGGTCTGTGGTATCTATCTGTAAATAAACAGCAAGTAATATTACATAAAATATAAGGGAAGAGTCTACAAAGGTGTCTTTGATTCCTTTCTGCTGCGTTAAGACGGAATACAGCAGGGTTTTGGTCGTTAGAAGTTTTATTACCTATAGTCCTTTCCCTGATGCATATGAAGATCCTATAAGGATATCTTGCAAAAAGAAACATAAAATAAAAACTTCCTCTACCTTACTATAAAGATAAAGCATTTCGAGTGAAATCCATAAATGAATCTCTCTTTTTAATTAACTATCTTAGTCCACGCGGTACATGATTAGGTGGGCATTCAGTCCTAACTCTTGTACTATTTTCGATCCTACAATTTAAATTAGTTAAAACTGTAAGGGGTAATTTATCTCCTTCTTTGATTATTCTTTTACCCTTACATTCATTATCCACTATACTTTAATGAGTCTCTATGAGCCGACTCCTAGGCGAGTTTTTCGAGCCTGTATCAACAGTATCGAATAAAAAGCTCAAGCAAGCCATAACAAAGGCAAGGTATTAGCTGTGAAGTCATTAAATGTTCTCACTTCTGAGTACACAGTAACCTTTAGCAATGCGTTGGCCGCCGGGTGAGTAAGCTTGGCGAGGGGCCAGTCACTCGACCTATATACCCGTACATCTTAACTATTCAATTGATTTTGCTTTATACGGTTAGGCGGGAAAACTGAAATTCAGTATTGTTTTTAACTAGACTCGTTTGAAAAAGGACATAGTAAAATAATTTTGTCAACCACTTTGTTCATTGGTTTAATCTAGAACTTGGTAAAGGTTATTCTTTGTATAGTGAATAAAAAGAGTAAAAAGTTTGTATGTAAGTTCGCCGTTGTCAAAGATTAAATAAATTGAATAAGAAAAATAGCTATATAATTTTACAAAATCAGAATAATAACTCTTTGATAATAAAACGATAAAAAAAGGATTTCAACACGGCACCACGGAACACACCTTGGAATTTATGAAAAGTAAATAAAATAGATGTTGGAGGATGCTTATTGTATTACAAAGCTATAAAACACATTTAATATGTGGGTATGCCTGAAAAAGAAAGTAGGGGGCACGACGTGGGCGACGGTAGTGGCAGATAGACCATTGTGGAGATTTCTCGGGGAGGCCTATCTCAGTGAACAAGACAATCAGGAAATCTAAATAAATAATAAAATGTAAAAAAATTTGTTAATAAATTCTTTATTATTATTATTAAAAACTAGCTGACCCGGCGAACTTCGTATCGCCCTATATTCATGAAATATCAAAAAAGTGAAGGGCTAATATTTTCTTACATAAGAACCTTCTCCTAATAATAACAAATACAACAAAAAAAAATCAGCCAAATCGATCAAGCCGTTTTCATGTTATGTCGTGACGACGGAAAACGGGTTTCATTTTTATATAATATATCTAGATTATTTGGCCTAGGTGGTTGAGTTTTTATATGTCGTTAATGGTTTTCTGGCAAATATCTTCTTTATATGTTTTGTATTGAACTATTTGCTTTTAAGATTCGATTTTACGCACTGTCAATATTAGTTCGAGGTTATTCACTTACCTCAGAGACGTGACGTAAATAAAGAGGAGCTTTCAAGCCAAATACATCAATTGGACGGAGTATACCTATACATTGAACACGACCGTAGTCGATTATAATATATGAAATTATAAATTTAATTTTTATCAGTCAAATTATATTTTATATATGATTTGAATTCTTGTGGAGACTGAATGTACATTAAAAATAACAACTTAAGATTTTCAATAACAGATACTAATATTTTTGTAAGAGGGACATTAAGAAGCCTATACATTTTAAATTTCATTCAAATATTTGAATGAAATTGATTCAAAGTATATTTTTAGAAGTGGCATTACAGCTTTAATTCTTTTACTTATAATTAAATTTACAGCTGAAATTATGTGACGTCACACCTAAGAGAAAAGTGTACCTACTAAGAAAGATTATAAACGACAGTTACATTTTTTTTACATCCTTTTCATATTTCTAACTGAACATTTATTCTTAACCATAGGACCTTCAACGACAGGTTCTATTGATCAGTATTTGTATGACTTCCGCTTTTCACTGAAACAGGAAGGATGTCGGAAGACATTTTACACGTGCAAACTGGGACATTTACGCTTGTTAAGCATGAAATGTATGGTTTATAGATCTGATTTGCTATTTTGTAGTATTTGTTAAATTATCTTTATAAACCTAGTGAGATTAACTTATTTCCTTTAAATATTTCTTTGTTGTCTCTTTGCTTAAAAACAATTCGACTAAAAACAAGGGAAAACAAGGGTTCCGTATCGAAGATGTAAAAACATCTTATTTCGTTCTTTTGAAAGGATAAAGGGCTTCCACATGGCACTAGATACTCTCCCCCGTGCGTCTCACGCCCCGAGACGGGCTCAAGATAACAACTTAGAACTTTTACGCGAGCTTTCCGGACTGTGCCTCAGTGGACCTAGTAATTATAATATTACTAATTATATTTGCATCCTAAAGAAAGAAAGCTATATTATTTATCACTATTATAAGCTACATACCAACCCCATAAATATCTAAATCAAAATTTTGAATTTGACTCCAACAAAACCATAGGACATGACCTGTCTAACATAATATATCAAATCGCCCGCCTGCGCACTAGCTGTTCAACTCGTATTTGTTTACGTTGCCACCACGTAGCGTTTGTTTTTTCTCAACGACTGAAACGGGACGGCTGCTATTAAACATTTTATTGGCGTTTACCGATGTTTTCTCTTTTTTTTCTAAGTAATTACGGTTATAAATCGATAGTTGTAACTACATTGTTGATTTGTAATAATATCGTGACGTTTTTTAATACGTTAATAGTAAATAAATAGATCTCTGAGACAATATTAAGTATCTTGGTTCTTTTCAGGGTGAATGCTTTATTATAGACAAATCCATTTAGTATTTTTTGCGTAAAATTGTAACCCTTAGAAATAAAGGTAAGCATTTGACGAAAATATTACTCATTTATTTGCACGTTATATGACTTCTAACACTTTACCAAAGTCAATATCTTTATTCGACTGGGTTACCCGGTTTGGAAAGCAGTTTCTGAAGAGAAGAATCTTTAAAATACTCTGATAGTTTTAAAGTAAAAATCAGGTCTTCCTTTTTTAATTTAGATTCAGATTATTTTACTACGTATTAGTAACTGTACATAGTTATAACAAACATTATATTCAAACATAAAAGTATCGTCCTTCAAGCGTTAATCATAAATATTCTAAGCGTTCGTATTCGATATATCATATTAAAAACATTTAACAACTACACGGTTTCAGAGAGAATTGACTAAAAGTAAACAAATTAATAAATGAGTTCAGTTTAACATAAACAGTAAACACCGTAAACTTCGGTCAACGGAAGCGTCTATCGGTTGTTAAACGATTACATACTGACTCGACATTCTATTAAATTCTTAATCCTATAAGGTTCTTTCAGTATTTAACACTTTAAAACCGACCCCAATGTGACGTAACATATTCTGTTGTTTAATCTAGAGATAGAGAAAACAAAATAGGTTTGTTAATCCACACAATCATCCCCCTCTGAAAATGAGAAAAACTTTATGGATGACGTCATACTATATTAGATTATACTCTTGTGGCCAAATACTCATACGCAAATTAAAATTTAAGCACGCCTTAAGACTCGTAATTTCTCATTCGCTCACTATCTACTGGATTGTAAGTGAATCGTGGGAAAGAGGTAACGTTCTTAGAAACCGAAATTAGCAGTCAGTCTCTTTCAAAATATCGATATATATACGCGTACAGTACCTATAACTTATAGAGGTATATGTAGGTACAATTGTAACTACATACCTATACCTCGTAGTATAAGATCTAGGTAGATATTTCGTAATAGGTCCTATTTTTTTGTCTATCTATAATTTTGGTAAAAAAATTAAAATCAAAAGATGGGCTTAGACATTAGCCTCTACAAATACACAAACTATCTCTTTCTAATAGTGCTTGCTAAAGCTAAAACTATGCATAATTATCGTGCTCAAGCTTTAATTGTTAACATTTAATGAAATATTTTTGGGCGGTAAAATGTTTCATTATAATGACAGTTGCAATTTTAATCTGTTCTCAGAGAATTCAACTGTCAAAATAATTGTTTTCTTTCTTTCCGATTACAACAGGCGACAACGTCGATTAAAGTTCCTCAATATTTTAATATAATTAATTTATATATCCTTGCAGTTTAAATTAAGAGACTTCCGTTCTTCCGTACAAGCAAAACGTCGATAATGTAGGGAAATTCATTTATAAAAATAGAATTTTATTAATCATATTTAATGTATTTTATTCCAAAGAAAGTCATACTCGTGAAAACAGCTTTCTTTATTATGATAAATGTTTGTGTCGTAAGTTTCAAAATTCAACCCAAATTTATCATTAATACATTATAGTATGGTTTCCTTTTCTCAAACTTAAACAACGTGTCTGATTCCATGTATTTAATAATAATATAACTAATGATTTTGTAGTAGTAATGCAAACAACATTATTAATATAACATGTTATTAAGGATACAACTACAACACTATAATTGGGTATTTAAAAATGATTATCAACTGATTATTACGCTGATTCAACAGGAATTAGGAAAGCAATTTTCAATCTTTATAAAACGAGCAAAAATGATCTACAACCAACCCAGCAAACTCAATTTTACAACAACATTCAATCACGTCTCAATAAACATTCCTAGATCATATGCTAACCGTAATGCGATATGCGCGCGCGCCGAATTCCGTATACGGCGTATGGTTAGCGCCGACCAATCGCGGCCGAGATCACGCCCTGCTAACTATGCGGTATGCGGTTAGAGGGGAGGGGAGACGGGAAGGAGAGGGGGGCGGGGGGTATATGCTTTTATTAGGTATTAGCTTTGTATGTATTAGGAAATAGGTTTGGAGTTTTTGACTGAAACAATAAAGCGTAAAGTCTGGAATGTAATGTGATTGTAACTTTGTCCTCTTTTCGGCTCTGTGATTTTTTATTTAATTATAAACCGTGATACGAAAAAATGATTTCATTTGTTGAGGCATTTTGTGAACAATGATGTAATATTGTAAAGGAAAGGTTTTTATTCGGGCTAAGAACAAAATACCTACTTAATGCTCAATACACAAATTTAAGCCTAAAGGCCCTATGAATATATTTTTTACTTTGATATTTCATTAATAAGTGGATCTTAATTATAAAGTTTCATGGTTTATCTACTGTAATAAAAAATTCTTATTCTTATATAAAATGCATTTTTTGAAGGTCTTGATTAAGTCTGTATCGAATGTTATCTAAATCGGTTTGGTGTGAATTTTTTTTCTTGTAATTAAGTTTAATAATAATTAATTATTTCAAATTTTTATTATTAGCAGGGATTACACCTATTAAGTATATTTGCGTATTAGTTTATTCAAATAAAAATAATAATTATTTTACAGAGTGTATTAACTGGAAAATATTATAAGCAGTAAAACGGCTCATATGATTGACTGATGTAGCTAATGTCACAAATACATATTAGCTCCTTAAAGTACTAAGTACGTAATTTTATATAATCACCACTTTCTAATAGACGGTAAAATATAGTTCTGTAAAAACAAACATTTTTGCAAGACATTGGACAACCCTTAGTTAAAGTTGCCATATTATTACAAACACTACTGCATTTGACTTACATTTAAAAATCTTTTGCACTATATTTTTTTTTATTTTAGTTAGAAATATATTAATCGGAATATCTGTTCGACAGCGTAGTAAATGTACGAAGTGAAAAACGCAAAACTTAAAAGGCCGGCAACACACTCGCGACAATGCGACTCATGGGCGGCGCGGCGCTGATCACTTAACATCAGATGACGCGCCTGCTCGTTTGCCCCCTCTGATTAAAAAAGAATCGAGTTTAAGAACGTCTTAAGCCCTGTCACATTGACAGATCTCTTGTGAATTGTTAAGCTATTTTTTCAGTTATGGCAACTAGTGCAAACTAAATTTATTTGTCCTTGACAGTTGACAGTAGGTATAAATCTGTCAAAATAACTGGACTGACGTTCTGAAATTTGAATTGCCTTACCGTATTTGCTTTTTAATAAATATAAATGTTTTAGTATAGGACTACCTTTTATCAAGTGGCGCTTTTACGGGGCCTCGCTTGGATTTGATTTCATTCAGCTCGGTGTGTGGGCGAACAGAAGTGATATAGGTTCTTATTAGCCGTCAAGTACAGATGTTATGTTACATGGTTAAGTATTTCTGTTGCTTACGTAGATCCATAATGTTTCGTGTGGATAAATTAGATGATTATAATTAAAACAGTTTGATTTGAAATTAAGAATTACGAAATATTATATAGACATTTTTTAGGTGTATTAACTAAATCGAATAGGGGAGTTGGGATGGGACACTGCCGGAGCTGCCTCCAAAATAAAACCTTCACTAAGTAATATAATATATTAGAAAATAGAAATGTTATCGCGTTATGTTCTGTAAGCGGGACTAAAGGGAGTCCATTTTTTTCCCTTTCAGTTTAACTTAATCCTTCGATTAACTGTATCAATGATCCATTTTTTCCCCATTTAAAGGCTGACAACGCATTCCCAAAGCATTCAGAATGCGTATATAAGTGGTTGTTTACGAACATAAATTATACTACTGTTTTAAAATTTCCATCTCGGCTTTCCATAAAGCCTATGATACACGCAAATTCTGTAGCTTTTACGAGTACCCTCAATAACAAAAACTATTGTTATTAAAATTGGCCATTACAATGTCACATTTTAACTCTTTAAAATACACAAAAAAAAATCTATTAAACTCAAAAATTATTAAGCTACTAGCTGTTGCTCGCGACTTCGTCCCCGTAGATTTGTTTTTCCATTATTTATTGTTCCTATTAGTCGCAGCGTGATGTTATAAGCCTTCCTTGATAAAATGTCTATTCAATAAAAAAAAAATCATTTCGAACCAGTAGTTGCTGAGATTAGCGCGTTCAAACAAACAAACAAAATCTTCAGCTTTATACATTCGTATAGATATAGATAAGCTGTAGTATCAACAAAGTAACGTCAGCCACCGACACCGATTCACCTCCCGTATTAATCTAAGCACGCATTCAGATAATATCCTAAACGCTTGAAACACTTAAGGTCTGTTCACATTTCAATAGGTATCGCTCGAGAGGCAAGGTGCGCGCCGGCGCCACCGGCTCACTTTGACGGTTGTAAGTGCTTCTTAGATACGAGTACTTAGTTCCATAACACATTATATACGCGTATCAGTATCAGTTATTAGTATCAAGCGCTTGTGACTGTTTTTTGGACGTTTAATGTATAAGAAGATGAATTGTTACTATGGAAGTAGTATTGGATTTACTTTCCTGGAGAGCCAAATTATATATAAAAAGGTATTGGAAAAACAAAAGAGAAATAACGTTCACCTAAGTATGTTTCGGCGGATAGGTTTAAAAAGGCGCTAAAAATTAATAACAATAATGAATAAAGAAGAGATTCAGGAAAGAAAGTATGAGCTTACAGCGCTTTACCGTACGAAAGTCAATGACATTAGTTTTAAAATGTCAACCAGAAATGAGTTGAAATGGTTCAAATGTATAAATAAATAATTTTATGAATACAAGCGAATTCAACCTTAACAAAAACTACCATCAATTTTTTTACAACAGGAGGGTAGATTGATACCTAGCCGTAAACAGCTGATTTTTTCGCTCCTTACTAAATATAACTTCTTTAAAGTTTTGCTTCGCTTTAATTATTCAAAAGCATCTTAGTTTTGTTTACTAAAAGCAGTTGTGTGTGTGCGTGTTTTTCGTTATACAATATCCAAGTGTTTTTCATTAAAATGAAATGCTTAGCTTGCTGTTCCGTGATCAAAAAGGAGGCTGTCACCTGCTCGAGCTGCAACGGGATTTATCATCCTTTGTGCGTGAACGTAAGTCTTGCCTATTATAATACAAATTTTAAGGATGGCAAATATGAGTGGCATTGTCCTGCCTGTGCGAACATAACGTCACGTCGCAAAGGTGATAATACCCCTGTACGTAAAATACTAAATTCACCACAAGACCTCGACATGTCTTGTGAAGATACTTCACGGGATCTATCATCGACTGCACCTAGCGTTCATGTTCCTGCGCTAACCATAGAACAATTTACTGAAATTTTGGATACCAAACTTAACACCGTACAAGCTAAGATTAGTCATAATCTAACCAGCGAACTGAACTCGCTAATCACTAATCTTAAAAAAGAAATATCCGATACAACGGATTTTATGTTCTCACAGATAAATGATTTAAAAAATGAAATTACCGCTAATAGAAACAGATTGCTTGCGCTGGAGTCGGAGAACACATCACTGCATTCACAACTTTCAGCCCTTAAAGCTAACACTCTCACTAATCAAGATACTTTAAACCTAAATAACACAATTAATCAACTTCAACTGGAACTGAATGAGCGCGAACAAGCGAGCCTCTTAAACGATATCGAGTTGACCGGCGTTCCAGAATTTGCTGGTGAATCCGTCACCAGTATTGCTATCTCCGTAGCCAAGAAACTGGGTATGAGCTTAGAGGTGAACGATATAGTAAGCGCACGGCGCGTAGGTAACAACCGCATTACGCAATTAACGTCATCAAGTATTGACACAGCGCGGGGTACTAATCGTTCCTTCCGTCCTCGAGCGATCGTCATCCGCTTCACTCGCCGGCAACTTAGAGATGACATGATAAGGAATGCACGCGTGCGGCGCGGCAACACTACGTCGGACCTCGGACTGCCTCAGCATGACCCTACTGCTTTGTATATAAATGAACGGTTAACAAAAACAAACAGGGTTTTGTTTAGCAAAACTCGGTCTATTTGCAAATCACAAAACTGGCAATACGTGTGGACAAAGGATGGGCGAATATTCATTAAACGTAATAATAATTGTAATGTTCAATATATAAAAAGTGAACGCGATATTGAATCTATTTTTGGCTCGCTTAGTACAATATCCACTACATGATATCAATTGTAACTGTCTTAGTTATTATTATCATTTTTCCTCTATTTCATATTGTTTTTTAAGTTTTCAACATAACCTGTTTATATTTAAAATAGTTAATATGAGTGTGCATTGTGCTTTTCCTCTCTTAACTAAAATACTCCTATGCTTAATTCTTTTACTATTCATATTATACGGATATCTTATTTTCTGTAATAATTATTTATTTATTTCTAGTAATTATTATTACCTAAAATATACCACTACTTCAATTAGAAATATTCCAGGTTTAAAAGATGTCCTGTTTATATTATCACATACAATTTTCATATATTTTTACACCTGGCTTGTTATTATAGGACTTTACTATCTGTGTTTTTTTAACTATATTTATATATACAACTGTTTTCCCCCTAAAAACATTATACACGCCTTTATGTATATATATAGCATTCGCTATTATTATTTAAAATATACCATTAGAAATACTCGAGCTTTTAATGATATAAAGTTTATATTATTACTTACAACAGTCTTATATTTTTACACTTCGCTTATTATTATAGAATCTTTTTATCTGTGCTTTTGTTATTATATTTATTTCTACAATTATTTTACCCTTAAACACGTTATATATGAAATTATGTATATGTATAGTGTTTACTATTATTATTATTATTTAACTTTTGATTTATTAAATGATTAACAATAAATTTCTTAAAGTTGGTTTATTTAATGCAGGATCTTTAACTACAAAACATGACGAATTCCAAGCGACCTTCGAACGCCACCTACCTGATGTGTTGGCAATTAACGAGACGTGGCTTCGCCCCGGTCAAGACTGCTGCGCGCCGCGTCTGTCTGGCTACTCTTTTCGACATTGCCCTCGGCACGCAGGAGTACGCTCGCGTGGTGGTGGTGTTGGTTTTTATTTTAAGCGGGGCATGTCTGTCGGGATTTGTTCGCATCCTACTAGCAATGTTATGATAGAACAAATGTGGATTTCTACAACTGTGAATTCGAACAAAATTCTGATTGGTACTGCTTATCGGCCACCGTGGCTTAATTTGGATACGTTTTTAGATTGTCTCACCGAATCCATAATGTCGTTTTCCAATTTTGACAACATCATCCTGCTTGGTGACTTTAATGTAAATTTACATGAACCTTCAAACTCGTCTGCGCGTCTTTTAAATTTTCTCG
>DWAJ01002778.1:0-16483 GCA_018238005.1 Eurema mandarina
ACTGACTGACTCGACTAAAGACGACTTGATGACGATTTTACTTGACTCATATCGACTTTTATCTTGACCACGTTGCCTCTTATTACATTGACATTGGCAAAAAGGTAGACGCTAATGCCATAATATAAGAAAGAAAGAAAACTGCCTTACGAACCGGTGGTAAATGTTTTGTAATGATGACGATTCAAAAGCGTTACTTTATCTAGCCTAATTGAATGCAGATACTTTTGACTTTGACAATCATATTTTTTAATTCTTTCTACGCAAAGAATCTTCTTGTTCGTTCTAGCGTCTATGTACTGCAAGTTATTAGATCAAAGTCTATTAGGGCTAGATTTATAAACACGGATATTTAGAGCGGGCAACTCCGGGATAGGGTTGGGTGTGATATGACGTCATCAATCAAAACCTTTTCGGATGAAACTCGGTTCTATCCAATAAAGTTGGAAGCCCGGGAGACAAGTTAAGCCCTTCAAACGGTTTCCCACCATCAATCTTGTAAAATAGTACGAGAATATCTGTCACTTTAGCTTCGTTTTTTGACATTTATATAAAGAACGAATCTAGCGGGATTTCTTTTGCAGTCTTTGGAAGTTTTTGCGAGAGCTATGAATGGATTGCACGTAATTTAATAAGTAAAGTTTACTTTTACCGTTTATAACGAAATTCAAATGTATTGCCGTATTTATGTTATGTAAAAGAAAAACATCTTTGTGAAACAAGATAGATATTACTAGTAAATGATAAAGGATATAGTATTTATTATTTTATTAAAAAAAATATCTAACAGGTTTAAGGTTACAACACGATATATACTAATATTATAAATGTGAAAGTGTGTTTGTTTGTCCTTCCTTCACGCCGAAGCTAAGCAATAAATCGACCTGATTTTTGGCATATACTTAGTTGAAAATATGGAGAGTAACATAGGCTACTTTTTAATTGGAAAAAAGGGTTATAAGGGGGGAAGGGGGGGATCAAAGTTTATATGAAAGTCCACGCGGATGGAGTCGCGGGCAATAGCTAGTATCATATAAAGAAATTGCGACTTTTATGGCTCAAAGTCTATGTATAACTCACAAACGAAATCGCATTCGAAAGCTGTCATAAATCTCGTATTTGCAAACTAAACTAAACTACCAATAGTTCTTTAGTGATCGTAAATACAGCTTTTCAGAGTGTTTTTCATGTTCGCGACCGCTCCGCATTGCTGGAAGTCGGAAAAACTCAAGTTTTATTGGCCGCGAATTTTTCCCCGTGTGAAGCCAAAACAACCGTGCTGGGAATTGCTCAACTTTGATAGGTCTGTGAGTTAAATGGATGGGAGATTTATTCGTCACAATACAGTGGAACTATCAGCGCTTGTGTTTACTTTTTATTGACTTAATTTTTATGTTTGTATGCGCTGCTTTGTTATGTGTGAATTGAAGACGATCTGTTATAATTTATACTTTGTATTTAGTTTTTGACAAAACTTTGTTGTATGACTTTACAGATAGCACTTTATTCGCTTCGTAACGATTTTTTTTATTAAATTATTATCAAAGAATAAATAAATATATTACCTTTTTGCTTACATCATAATTTGAGTTGTGTTTAAATTTATTTATAACATAATGTCAAAGCTCAAATTCAAAATTATATTTAGATACACATATCTACGTTTTGATAATTTCAAAATAACTAATAATAATAATAAATTTCTTAACAAATTTAAAGGTAGTACCTACAGACAAGGTTGTACCAATGATAATATTATAGTTAGTTTAATATTTAATATAATATCATTGGGTTGTACCCAGAAAGTACCATTTCTTCAGAAATATTACTTTTCGCGTATTTCTCTTCCCACACACATCTCATAAACATTTCTATCATTATATAAAAACTCAACATTTATAAATAACCACAAAGACATCATAATATACATTTGAAATTGGAACAATCATATTATAATATCTTCTTTTATTTAAAACTAGCTGTTGCCCGCGACTCCGTCCGCGTTTACTTTCATAAAAAAAATATTCCTTGGAAACTGGATAAAAAGTATCCTATGTCCTTCTCCTGGTCCTAAACTACATCCCAACCAATTTTCAGCCAAATCAGTTGAGCCGTTATCGAGTTATAAATGGTGTAACTAACACGACTTTCTTATATGTATATAGATATATAGAAGTATAACATAAAAACGCTTAAGACAATTTCAGTGTAAGTTACGTGTCCCGATGACATGGATGGTTTGAACTTTTACATACATTAACATAAATACAATTTGTACACGTCCCTTCGTTACCCTTATTTAGCCTTACGAGTAATTGGTTGTCTACAGACGAAGCCCGCAATTAGTCTTACACAGCTTAGAATCCATTCGATAAAATATTAGATTTATATAATTAGGTACTTTGATTTTGTTTCCATACAGTCAACGAAGAGCATATTATTTGTTAAATAGACAACTCTTACAAGATGAAATTAATTCACGTCGATTTATTTTGGAGATGAGTAAACGAAATGGTTCATTAGATACTTTTTGCCATATTTTATAACCGATACAATCAATTAATTATTTCTTATAACATGTAATTGCAATGTGATATTTGATAGTGTATACATACAGTGTATAAGAAATTAAATGTTAATAAATAATAAAACGTTTGACAAAACGTGCTTATTTTTTTTTTATTTTGGGAATATGGTGCTTAGATTTATTTAAATAACCTTTACCATATATCCCTTAGAGTTCGCTTTTGGTATGACGTCAAGTCTGACATTCGCCTCTGAAGCTCTTTATTATATGAAGAGATACATGTAGTTCTAAAAATATGAACACTAGTGCTAGACCTCGCCTCAACGCAATAATAAATTGGTTCTTATCAGGACACTCCGTATAATAGAGGTCAAATGGATGGCTTAGCTGCAAAATGTCAGAAGCAACCGCGTCACTGACAATGAGAAATTGTCAGAGATTTTTCTAGAACGTCTTCAAGTGTCGGCGCGAACGTTGGAAGGATAAACGTCGAACAAATGCATTCTTTTATCGCGCTTGCAACTTTTAGCAGAATCACTCGTGTCATTGTATGTAAGAGTTTCTGTTGGTAAAAATGTGGTTGAATTATGCTGTTGGAAAGAATTTGATATGTTGAACTAAGTATCACTATAATGAAGGGATAAAAATATATAATTTGTTTTTGTTAACTACTGGACTGGTTTGAAAAGTTCAGATACCGTTATTTCACTATTCCTAGATGACAAAACCTATATAAAATATTCTTTAGAAAAATTAAGGTTCTGAAAGAATAGGCACGGAGCACGTCTATATAATTATTATAATATGACAAAGGAATGTTACACATATCTGCTTCTAGATCACATTATGAATGAACTTATAGTCTGCCTGTACTAAAGACGTTAAAAAGTTTCCTATATCTTAATAAAAATAATAACGAAATCTAAACGGAAAATTGAACAATATTCTCTTCACACATTAAAGATATGCCGGCCATAATTTAAATATTATTAAATTTTAACGTTCTATCAATTCGCATTGCCATCTAACTTTATTCAGTCTGTGCTAATGATAACATAAAAAGAGCGGCAAAAGTCATAACTGTCACTTGTCATAAAAAGATATTAAAAAAAGTATGAATAGGCTTCCTAGATATATACAAGTAATATAAATAACGAAAGTTCCTTAGTCCTAAATAGCCTTATTTATTTATTTTGAATAGTACAGCCACATAATACATATTTCACATTATTTCATACAATGAACACAAAAATTCTAATACGTATTAAATTTACGGCGTACATAACATTTTTTGTATACTAAACTAATGCCTTATGTCAAGCTTGACCGTAGCTCGATATGATGACGTCATTAGCTATTACGGCGGTACAGCCTAACGATATAGCTCGATGGCGCCGTCTTTATTGCGACAATTATTGCTTCATATTGACTTATCAACAGAATGATGGCGATACGTCCATTATTACTACGACTAGAGATCAACCCAGGTTTGCACGCATTATGGTTTAAGTAATTAGTATGAATGAGTGAGTCATATTTCTTTGTCAGAAAATTACGTATAAAAATACGATATTTTTTTTTGAAAATCAAAGAACAATGAACAAACAGACAGTCTTTTGGTCTTTCAGACCCAGGAAAAGCTGATAAAGGAATAGAAGATATGATGAAAAAGGTGAATAATAAATAACAAACTTATAAATGACTATAAATTTACTTGGTTTTTACAAAATAAAATCTAACTTATTTTTCTCATATTTTATGGCGAATAGAAAGAATTATTTGCATATTAATATGTTGAAATAAGTAAAAGTGTTTTGTTGGCAAAAAGTTACAAAGCGTTATATAAAAACTTTCAACGTCATGTTTCACAAAGTATTTTTTACGAGGCACCCAATTTTATCTCATATGTGTATGTTATAGGTAACTCATCTAATCAGTCATTGCATAGATTGTCCGGTAAATGTGAAATTTGAGTCAATGTTTGAAATAAATTGTGTCCTATGTTTTGAGACATTTATTATTCGTGAATTGTATTCGAAAATGCTTTAAATATTGCATTTATTTATTACAATACAGGCAAAATTCAGGCACTTTTATACTGGCTACATTTGTGAAAATAATTTATTAATAATTATATTTGAATATATGACTTTAAATTTATACACATTTTAGGTTAACTATAAATTGCTTTACAAAGACGTGTATTACAAATAAATGAGTTAAACAATCTATATTTGTTGTATGATTGTGCGTGATTCATAATTCATATATCATAAATATAAATTCAATCTATAGCTTGTAAGGTTAACTATGTATGTAGCCTAATTGAATAAAAATATATTTGACTTTGACTTTTTGATGTATTGTTTTCTATATTATCTACTACGTTAACTCAATATAGTATAAATTATCCAGGGATTATGTACAATTTCCAGGTTTCACACCTTTATCAGTAGCACATATAAACTCATCTACGCTTTTGCAGGAAACATAATGATTTTTTTATATTTATTTGAATAAGCGAATTTTATGAAGATGAATATTCACTTTTAAGTACCCATTTCAGCGCATTGTGCCTTTTATATGCGGAGTTAAAATCTTTTTATGGGTCTTTTCGGAGTTCACCGAATACGTTTCAAGAACCTTATTGTTAGGTACAATTTGTTATTCATTTGTAATGAAATACTTAAAGTATTATGCTGGCATAAATCTTATTAGATGACTTGTAGTTTGCTTTACATATTTTAAATATATTTATATTATACTAGCTGTGCCCGCGACATCGCCCGCGTAGAAAAGTGACTTTGGACAGCATTTTTGAAAATGCCTAACCTGCGCCAACAAACGTTCAGCAAGTTCAACGTAATTCTTTAAATTGCCATAACTTTTTTATATATCAACCGATTGTCATGAATTAAACACTCAATGTTAAGTGAAGCTTACCACAATATATAATTGAAAACCCCATCTAGATAGTATAAGCCGTTTCAGAGATTAGCGTGCACAAACAAACAGACAAAAATTCCAAAAATAATTGTTTTGGGCTCTATTGCGTTATTAAAGGTCTCATATTTTAATTATAAGGTATAATATTTTTCTCATATAACTTCCATGTACAAACAGCGACTCGTTACGTTTTTATTATATGTATAGATAGATATAGGTATACTTTAAATTTAGTCATATATTTGGCATGCAGATAGTTTAAACCCTTTTCTTTTGACGGGGGAAAACCTCTTACGGATACCGCGTCCTCCTCGGGGGAGAAGGAGGCGGTTATCGGACTCGCCTAAAAGGGACCACTACTGACTAAAACCCACCGGTGTTCCGTCGCGCACCCTTTCGGATTCCTTTTGCAATCGTCCGCAGGAGGTAGTTTAAACCCTGGACTAACTTTTTTATTTAATTACTATTTATCCCGGTATTGCCCCGGGAATGGAAATTTCACGAGTAAATCCGCGGGTCACGGGTAGTTCATAGGCAAATTGAAATCTAGTCTGCTTGGGTATGCTATGTATAGCGAGATTCGATAAGCTGCATACACTATTATGTAGAGAAGGCTTACAGGATTAATACGGTATTATAGCGATTGTCTACTGACTGGCCTCTAATGTTCTAGTTAAGCTAATACTGTCCCTAAATATGAGTTATATAATACTTAATCATCTTTAATGTATGTCTGTATAAATACATAAAAAAATGTGGTAAAGAATATGTTACTAATATTTTAAATGTTTGGATGTTTGTTATCTTTTCACGCAAGAACCAGTAGATGGATTTTGCTGATATTTGTCATGCAGATTGATTAGATCCTGGATTAACACATAGGATATTATTTATCCCGGTATTGCCCCCGGAACAGAAATTACGCGAGTAAAACCGCGGGAAACTAGTTGTCTATATAATTTGTATGGACAAGTTATGGATTCGGAAAATTTTGATCTACGAGTATAACTTGAGATATTTGTAAGTAAAAAATATACCCAGCTTGATAAAAGCGTGAAGCAATCACTACAAATACGAATAAAATATGAAATAAAAATGTATGTTTTGTCTTTCATTCAATCTTTTCAGTTTTATTTTTTTCTCATGAAAGAAAGAGAGCTCTAAAGCCCTCTCCTCGTACCATGTAATAGTACAAGCGACAGTATTACTTGTTACAACTCTATTACTTGGTACGTTGCTAATCTAACTAATAGGCAATAATAGATTGGCAGGCTGCCGTGTCTACTCAAAGCCAATACATCAACATGAACACAAATATTAATCTATATCAAATTAAGTCTCTAATTTTACTGGTCCAGAAACCTTTATCTAGTACACTCAGAAGTCATTATCTATAATGTAAGATTAAAAACTAAATATAAAAGAAGCTCATAGATATCCGCAAAGTCCGCCATTTTGTTGCAACAGTATCGAAAGGTGCTCTCAAATATATTCAAGAATGTAATATATATGTTATATCGATACAAATCACCCGAAAAAAATGTGTTCCGCACAGCAGCGGCAGCACACCTCGATAGCAAGTCAAAGCGATAGAAAGAGATAAATTATAAAACCAACAAGATAAAAAGAGATACTAACTATCTCTTTTTTTTTCAGTCGCGCATGAATGCACCGGCAACCAGTCACTTTCAGTTTTTGCGTCTTCAATATTTTGCGCTTATAACATATTAATAAAATATCATTGGTTTTAAGTAATTTATCTCAGAATATAATTTTAATTCCAATGAATTAATCTTTAAAGCTGTTTTTTATTGTCCGCCATTGAAGGACAATACTTTTAGTTACTTAAGACCCGACTGGTTGGTACCACCACCATCTTAAAGAAAATAAACGACAAGAGACTGTTTCAACGTTAAACGATTTTCCTATTCAATTACAGACCATTAAAAAAATAACTGCTTAACTCAAATCTCCAGAATAATCCGAATTTGACGATTTACCCCACGCAAAAGAGTCGAGAGATATGACTTTTCTTCGTAATTCCTATGCAAAAGGGATCATCTTGTCGCGGAAGAAAAATTCCCGAAATTTCGTATGAAAATTAATTCCATTGTTAGCAGAACATGTCCCACTGATAAAGCCTTATTACAATCTCGACTTTGTTCTCCGATATATAACCTAATGGCATTATTATATCTACAAGAGAATAATGATGGTCTGAGAATTTGACGCAATTTCGTTTATGCAAAGACAGGCATATTTTGACGGTTTGTTAAGCGATTTTGATAGATAAAAGGAGTAATCGAGGTTGATTACATAGTACATACTTAGAACAAGATACTGAAGCTGAAATAAGTTACTTATTTTTTAAGTAAAGTACTTTGAAAATGCTGAAATGAAATCTTTAAAAATATATAAGACTATGGATTGTTCTAGTTCTCGAACATTTGGATGTACAGGAGTCAGAAATAGTATTTTCGAAAGATCGTTTTTCGTAAGTCTCTAGTGTCTTACACAACTTTATCGCTTAATTATTATAATAGACATTTTGCTTCACTGTTTATGAAATACTTAAAAAAAATGTTTTTACCACCTATTATTATTATTCCTACTCGTCATACCTTCATCCAATTCAACAATCAATATCCAACTAACTTATTAAAAAAGATACACTATGAAAATTATTTCACCAAAGAGGTTTTATATAACCGAATTATACAGGAAGTATTCGCCCAAGGAAGCTTATAAGGCCCTCGGAAACAGAATATACTGAGTTTAATCTAGATCCTACATCTGTGCAGCTTTTATGCAATACAGAATTAATTCCTGTGGCTTTATTACATTCTAGTTCTGCTAAGATGTTAACGCGAGCTTTATTCAAACAGCTAGTTTCGAAGGCTCAGGTGGCAAATATTGCCTATTAACTTTTTCCAACTCCAATACATCTATATTGAAACGTCAAGAACGAAGATCTTTTATAACTTATAACAGAGAATATTGTCACAACATGCGTTTATAGAGTATTGATCGAAGCGTATAATATAAAGAGAGATTTGCTCTTAGAGAGATAACGTGATCAATACAGTTTATGGTTTAAAATTTATTCAGTACTACCCCTATAATCATGAAATATCAAAAAAGTGAAATGCTAATCTTTTCTTACATAAGAACCTTCTCCTAATAATAACAAATACAACAAAAAATAAGCCAAGCCGGACAAGCCGTTTTTATGTTATGTCGTGACAACGGATAACGTTTTTATATCTATAGACTAGCTGGCCCAACGCGACTTCGTCCACTCTATACCTACCTATCCTGCCTGAAATCTTATACCCTACACCTACCATATTTTTCTGCTTAAAAACCACCTTCGAACAAGCAGGAATCCATTCACCCAATCTAAAAAAAATATGTAAATCGCTTCAGCCTCATATTGAGTTATACGCTTACTAGCACATTTCTCAATTCATTTTGATATAACGATGATTGCTTATGTTATTAGGAGTTATTTAAACTTACAGAATAATAATTCGTAATTGACATTCTCGTAACTGAACTTACTGGAATAGATTTACGACGCAGACAGGCGCGTTGCTCCTTTATTGGGCACTGCTCCTGAAGGGTCTAGCCATTAGTAATACAGTCTTATAGTAATGAGGGCTCCACTTTACTCCAGGTGTCGAATTCCAGTAGCTATAGAAGACGTATATATTCCTAAAAGTAAATTTGCCTTATGATGTAGGTAGGAATAATATCGAGCTAAAAAGATTTTATGCAATTATTCATGTTTCCCATCCCAGCTCGGAATATTTTTTCTTAATTGAAACAAGCTGTTTTAATTCGAGAGAACTGAAAATTAAAAACGTACAAGTGTTAGCACGAAGGGTAACCATTCAGAAACTGTTTTTACACAAAATTTTATTATGAGGAACTTACTTTTCTGGCATAATATTTCAGCGTAATTAATTGACGGCTGACATGAGTGTGCAATTTGAGTGTTTTATGGAATGCTTGTTAATTTGACGGCTTTGAGCTTTATCGTGCTAATTTGAATACATGTTTGTTGTATTTCTGCACGAGACATCGGCATTTATATTGCTATTACGTCATAACGTTGTACGCAATATATTTGATTTAATATAAAATAATGGTAATATGAGATCTCACGATGAAATGTAACTTACGGTAGTATTACTATTAGAAATATTTACAATATAACGAGGAAAACTATCGACCTAAGTTTTAAAGAGATTTTTTTTTGTAAACGTATTTGGAACCAGATTGAGCGTGTGAGTGTGTTGGTACTAAGCTACACAACCACTAATGCAATAAAATATTTTCTCCTAACAGTCCACGTTACCACCTCATTATATTTACTTCTTACTTATCACACTTCATAAAATCTTACAAATCTAGTTCAATTTGGTAAATTGAAGTGTTCATTAAATATGAAGCAACTTGTTAAATATAAAATATAGTGCAGCCATTCATCGCGAAGCAAACTTGTGGGCGCTGGGTGGAAAGCTCTGATTCAAGCCTCGAAATCGCGTTTGAAAGGCAAAGTTTTATGATTACGTAAAATTACTTTAATAGGAAAATGTGTTTGTTGGACTCCAGTAGTTGTTAGATAGAATATAAGCTATTTTATTTAACGTGAAAAGTTTACGAACATATTTTAATATGTCCATTGGTCTCGGGTACAGGTATTAAGTGGAAGTCCATTTTCTAACATATAAAATACGGATACTCTTACGGATGCGGCGTCCTTTTCGGGGGAGAAAGAGACGGTTATGTCGGACTCGCACGTTATGGAGGCACTACCGACTACAACCCACTGGTGTTCTTCCGCGTACTCTGACTTGCGAGGACTCCACGAGCAGTTTTCCGCGAGATCGGATAACATCTCTTATTATATTCCAGATTGGCAGTCTCATCTCTCTTCGGTACGGCCACGTACTTAGAACTTTTCTTAAATCTCTATCTCGAAATGGACCAAAAATATACGTCCATTTTTATACATATTGTTAAGATTATCTATTCGTCTATTGGGACATGCAATAATATCAATTTATGACTGACTGATATTGGTTACCAGTTAATATATATTAAATTGTTAATCAGTCTGCAACTGTGGCTGCCCTTGGGAATAACACAATGCTTACGGTATGACTGAATTGGTTATGGTTACTTATTTATGTAAATTGTATATAGTTTTATAATTTAGTGTATATAATTATGATTCTGTGGAAAGAGAATGTATGTTACTGCCTTAAAAGAAGGTTTCTCGACCATTCGAACTGACTGGCCCGCCATTAGGTCCCAATGGTTTGATTTGTAGAAATTGTACCTATAATATATGCTAAATCTCTCATAAAAATCTTAACAACAATTCATAACAAGTCTTATTAAGTAGCGGTCGCTATACTTGTGACTTAAAGCTATAACAATGTCAGAGATGTCGTCGCGTCTCATGCGGTGATTAATCTATATTTCCAATTCAATGGTTTCTTTACTCCTTTATTCGAATCCTCGCTTGATAACATCTGTTCTCTTTTCGATTGATTTTTGAGGATTGACGATTACAAGAGATGGAGTTGAATCTCTCCATAGGTAAAAAAAGAAAATTGAAAAGTATGTAGGAAGGTATATTAAAAGTAACGGGAATCAAAGACTTCCCATTTAAATGAAACGAAACATTATTTGGGCGGTTTATAGCGTTTAAAAACAATTACGAATTTGATGAGGGCTGCTCTTCACACAATAATATCGTAAGGCCCACGCTAATTAGCTTCTACGAACACTTTGATCATTATTATGAATGCTTTAATGTATTGGGAAGTATTTATATGAAAACGTTTAACATACCAGAGAGATGTAATATTTGAAATTATTCGCCAATTTTGATTTAAGCTATGTATGTTAGATAACCATGGCATAGAAGACTTTCTTCTTTCCAAAAAAATGGGTTTAAAATTTCGTCCATATCTTTTACTTTTTGAGGTCAAGTATCTACGTGCAATTTGTTATTGAAGTGTAGTTAGTTTTGTTCATCTCAATAATGTCAAAAATACAACAATAGTAAAATATTTTGTTTCATTGCACTATGTAAAGATAGAGGTATTTTTAAAAGTGGATTGAAGTTATATGTGCTTAATAAAGTTTGAGGTGCGTGTTTAATTAATTTTACGTTAAGAATCATTTAATAACGAACGGGAAATTAACAGGCTGAACGAGAATAAAAAAACAATGTTATACAACAAATAAATATATTTTCCATTAAGTCCATGTATAAATTTTTAAAATTACTTTCAAATAACATTCATGACAACAATATCTCAATAAGTTTTACGCAATGTTTGTGGAAGTTGAAAAATTGAAATCACAATGTCCCTATAATTATTACCTTTAATATATTTTAATAATTAATACAAGAAGGTTTAATATATTCTAAATATTCAAATTCATTATGTGTATACGGTATACGATAATAATTTATTTCGAGTATAATATAAGTACTACGCCCATTGTATTATAGACAATAGTTGCGAGAATTTGGCAAGTATTGGGTATAATTTATTTATTTATATACAAAGATGGTCAGTGCGGCGAGTTCCTTATAGATTGTGTACGTAGGACACTGTAGCGCGGAAGCGGACGGTATAAACTGGCTTAAATCACTTGCTCCTATGATCGTTTATTTTTTATTTATTTATTAGGGACAGCCACTAATTGTTTACTCTAAAATATACAACAAAAACTATACTAAAAGAGTAACCAATTTTAAGGGCCGTCACGCCATGGACACAATAAAAAAAAGAAAAGAAAGAATAACATGATTTGAATTTTCATATCATACTTTTTATTATATACTAGCCGCGGACAGCGACTTTACCCGCATTTTGCGTGTATTATACACATAAAACATTGTCTTGAATCAATCTATCTGATAAAAAAGGCATGACAAAAATAGGTTGCGTAGTTTTAAAGATTTAATTTATTAAATATTACATAGGGAAAGACAAAAGAAAGTGACTTTCCTATAATATAATATGTAATGATGTTCAATGTCGTCTCCGCTCCCGCTGGCGCGCTACAGTGTTCCTAGCAAACAAGCGATTATTATTTACGTACTTATATCTAAAACAGAAATATTTATACTAAAACATTGACAATGGTCCACATGACGATTTACAAAAAGAATATTTATAAAAATAGCACGAAATAAACAAATATTATTAACGTAAAAAACGCTGTAGCGTTCGCGAAGACTAGTAAATTAGCGTTTTATATAATTTAAAACAAAGTATTTATAAGTATTTTTTTAACTATCTAAATAAATCTAGCCTATAATAAGAATGGTAGGGTTGTAACACACTTATCGGTTCGGAAACGGCACATGTCTGTACTTATGTTTTTAGTTACCCATAGTGTAACATGTAATGTAGATTATCTAGGATGTGGTAGTAGTGTGTGGTAGTGCCACATGTAATGTAGATTATCTAGGAGTAAAAGGTCGTTGCCATTGTTTGTGTGTTTTTTTTTGCTGTAAGGAAATGCTTAAAGGTAACTATACTGGCATAAAAAAGTAGGTTTAATGCCCCCCACCCCGGAATAAAAACAATGGAACATTCTGACCCTCTATGCGTCTGAGTTACGGGTGCTTTGTGAACTCTTTCATAACCCCATCAGGGGATGCCCGTCAACGGGTGGCTTCAGTTAGTTTGAGAACCGTTAAATGTGCTGCAACCCTTAAGTTAATATAGACCTCGCAATGCACGCCAAGTACAACTGGTTCTAGGATCCTACAGTTCTATTGTGACTCCGCAATACCCTAATATTATATCGATTTAACTTTCTGTAGGTTACTGTAACTTTAAGTTATAATGTTACCTTATAAAGATTGTCGCTAGCTACTCAAATCTGTGTATAATATTTCGCATACATTTATAAATAATTAATTATCCTTGCAACACTTTCATAGACTAGGACTTACTCTATATACCTGACTTGTTTAATATTACGAAGGAACACCTAGGTACAAGAACTTTCCGGATACTATTTTTCTGCTAGCAATAATAAAAATGAACGCTAGGTATAAAAAGTTATAAACTCAAAACGCTTAATATCGTTACAGGTCTATTAAAAGTCATGGACATGTCAATATGGTAAAACATTATTAAACCATTTCAATATTTTTAATTGTCTATGGTTTAATTATATACTTTGTGCGTTTTATATTTAATTGCGTGTAAAATTATCAGGACGTTTTTATAGTAATAATTATTAACATTCCCACTAAGTAACAAAAATATACAGATATCTGTTCATTTAAAATAATATATCAGTATTCAATTATATTAATAATTGGGCTGGCCAAGAGGAGTCGTTTAATTGCGCGCGTAGTTTTAGAGTTTAGACAATTTTTGAATTTAAATAAAATCGCGTTCTGTTTCGATAAAAAAAACTTTCAATTTTGAGGTCTTTAAAAGAAGGTTGAATAGATTTTTTACCGGCCAGCGTGGTTCATCTACACTACTACAAAAAATGAAACCTAGCGCGCATACGGCCTCCTTCTGTCAGGCCCTAAAATAAATAAGTTCTAGTAACGTCTACATTCTATTTATCTCTTTATTTATTCAAACAAACATTTAAACACTTCTTTTAGAAAACTCCTAATGCTTTGGCATACGAGATGGAAGTTGCTTAGTTGTAAGAAACAAACATTCCCATTTAGCGAAGTAACTGTAGTATAAACATCTTATTTAATAACACACCTTTAGGGTAATATAATCGAGATAAAATAACAAAAGTATATGAATTAGGATATCATTCTATGTATAAATAAATATATTTTTCTACACATTTATAATTGATTTTACAATACATAGCGATTTGACCTTGCTGTAGTTGAATACAAGCGCGCGAATTTTAACGATGCTCTTGTTTTTTTCTAACTGTCAACGTCGCGCGTTAAATGATCGATTTAAATAATATTAATTCGCTATTACAAGCAAGGCATAGCTCGAAATCTTTGGCGAAATATAATTTAGCATTAAACAATTATAGCACGTTGCTTTATATAAAAATCTAGCAATATATAAAAATTCTATTTATTTAAGACTGCCGATTTTCATACATGATTTTTAATCTGCAGCGCGGTTTTTAAATGTCAATATCGCCAATAATACAGATAACATAGAATAACTTTTTTCAGATTATCTGTGTTCTTAACAGCATATAATTAATTAATTATTTTTTACCTATGGTAATATAATATTTGCAATTCCGTGCGGGTGTATAATAATACAATTTACATACAAAATCTAAGCAATGTAGATCACGTAACTAATTATATAATAAAATAGACACAAATTACTTCTAAATATAAAACGCTGGACAATAAATATGCATTTTTTATGTGTACTAAACTAAGTTTTGTATAGGGAATATATATCCGATACAAATTTTATACAAAAAAAATATGTTATAAATACATATAAATTTATACAATTCCATCGGTTACGTATCAAAGGAAATAGGTACAAATTGAAGTAACAAAAATACTTATTTTTTGGTGGTATCAAATACAAATTTTAATAGGTTATACAGGAATTGGCGTGAATTTTTTTTCTTTTTTATCTGTATATCTTTTTTAGTTATGGCGGGTAACTTATGAAGTTAATTGATAGTATTTGACCACCACCTATATTCAGTTCAGTTTAGTTTAAACCAGCTCCTGCCCGCGATTCCGTTAAAGTTTTTTATTATGTAATTATCGTATGATGTTTTCTTTTGGACTTTTCGCGCCATTTTCTGTATTTGGCAGGTTACGAAACACAGGTATACGTCTAAAAAGCTAAACTTCAAATTTATTATTACTATCTACAAATTCGCTACAGCCCTAGCATGACACAATTTTTATGTTTGGCGGCAATCACCACAGCAACGGCATATGTTACCTATACATTGAAATATATCAGAATTGGTAAAAAAACGGTATAATAATAATATTTCACATGCAATAAATTAAAAATGTATATTTTCCTAGTGCACATAATTGTAAATAATTTTATATGAAGAGGATAATTGCAATTATATTTGTATAAATTATCATTGTATTTTTGGCACTAAGCGTGGATAAATTCAAGCTTATTGAATAAATATGCAAACTATTATAATACTAAAAATATTCTACAAGTATTAATGATTATTATAATATTATGATTTCTGGTGCCAGGATTAGAATATAATGTTACATAATTTGATCTTTGAAAAGTTATTTTTATCTCAAATAAATTACCGAAATTAAAAAAAAATAGAACTATGACGTCACGCTCCCTGAATATGAAGAAAAGTCTGTTGAAATTAGTTTAGTTAATCCCGGCACCGAGTGACAGTACAAATGTAATGAATTTATCTAATGAGGACCCTGTGTCAGTCTCGGACTGCGGGGCTCGCCCCGGGATCGCTATCTAAGAAATTTAGAATCTACGCTCTACGCACGTACAGGCACAGCCCACGGTACGATCCTTACATTAATAGTTGAAAAATTTATACTAGTTTGGCAGTTACCGTTCAGTGATAGGCGAAGGGGCCGGTCGCCGTGTACGTCGACCCTAAGCTGCTACGTCACTAACAGTATATGTACAAAGGCTTGGTCGTTCACGGGAGTCCCGGGAGGCTCACTTCGCGCCCGCTCCGGGCTCTACAGAAGTCGTTCGATTCGAAGGAACGGGTCAGGCGCGACCGCGGCGAACGATCGAACTCACTCAAATCGAACGCTACCGAATCTTAAGAATTAGATATCAATATTCTCTAAAGTCTACAGACGAGAGTCTCGAGAGCCGATTTATCTATTATTCATTAACTTTATAACTTTCAATCTAAATATTGAAATAAAACTGAAAATATGGAATAATACTTTAATTTCACAGCACGCAACGTCCCCCATTACGTTCACAGAGTTCGGTGGGGCAGCGGGGAGGCGCGAGGGCGCGGGGGGCGCAGGGG
>DWAJ01002779.1:0-16475 GCA_018238005.1 Eurema mandarina
GATTAAATGTTCTTATATTTACAAAGATTTTAAAGGCAACCTCGTCCGCGAACAGGAGATCGCAATGAACGTGTTTAATAAACAGCATTTACTTAAAACAGGATAAGACTAACCAACAAACATACAATCACATTAATCTTATAAGTAGGGATATTAGCAAAAATCATTCGCCGTCTCATTTACATAAATCGACAGTTTACACTTAACAAGACGATTATTTTGTAGATATTCTCAAGCGGACTGCAAGTTACACATGCAATATGTTAACGACATTGCGAAACCGAAGCTCGATCATACAATAGTTGTGCTAATAATAGCATACGAGTCGCAGCGTCCCATCACACATCGCATAATGCTAGAGACCATTGTTTCCCCGTGAATGTTTATTAAGACGATCTGATATCGTATCGTCATAGGGGAGACGCCGAGGCGACCGTGTGTGCACAATGCCCGCTGTCACCGCACACACTATGCGCGATCGATTAGCGGCATCGCCCGAGACGTGCATGCGATGCTCCCCATAAAATGCTAACAAGCTCCCATTTCGAATGCAAATCGTCTTTTAATTCCCCGTTATGAACTCGCGTGACCCTGCCGACTGTTAAGAAAAGCTAATTCCAGTAATAAAATATCACTGCTCAAAAATCTGATCATAGGTAACGTGATCCGGCGAAGTAAAAACTGTACGGAGGCGACGTCGCCGTATGCGTCCGCTGTTTGACAGACCTTAATAGTCGCGTGCTCGCATCGAATTAATGACGAATCCGGTGTGTCGCCGCAACCCGCTCATTTCGGTCGTGTGTCGGTTGCCAACAACCAACAATACGGGGTTAACTCGGCCAAAACACGGTTATTAGATAGTCGCGCTCCATTACGGGCCAATGCTGTCGCGGAGGCACACGGCACATGTCGTGCGCAATACCGCCCAGCACCGTCTGCATTTTTCCACCCGTAAATCATACCGCAAAACTCCGCAACGTAATTAGCGAACTTACTAAACTTGAGCACGAAAATACTTTATTCAGCCAATAATATGATAATTTCTTCAACAGGGCGACCCAAAGGGCAGCACAGCGCACCGCGGGGCGGCCCGCCGCGCTCCTGGACCAACGCAGAACTCACAGAAGCACTACAACACGTGTGGAACAAGAAAATGACTACAAGCCAAGCGTCACGGATATTCGGCATCCCGTACAACTCGCTCCTCATGTACGTGCGAGGCAAATACGGGAAGAGTTTAAAACTGGAGCAGCTCAGGAAAGACTGCATAGGCGGGCCGCTGGAGGTGCTCAACTTGAACTCGGGGAACAACAACAACAACCACCCGTCGAGCAAACACCACGACAAGGAGGACCAGCACCAGAACGCGAGCCAGCGGCCCGCGAGCTCGGAGCCGGACATCTCGTCGAATCCGATGTTCAATCCGTTTCAGCAAGGGTTCTACCCGGAGTTTCCGCCGGGCTTCCCGATGCCGTTGAATATGTTACACCTGTTGCCGCCGAGCGATAAAGCGCGGGAGTTGTATCAGTCGATGCCGATGGCGTTGGACTCGCTGTCGGGGGTGACGAAGGAGGAGGACTGCAAGAGCGACAGGTCCAAGGAGAACTCGGCGGACGAGGAGGGCGAGGCGTACCGCGCGCCCCTCCCGCCGCACGCGCCGCACCCCCCGCACGCGCCCGACACACGCACCCTCCTGCACCACAACGGACAAGATTAAACTCCATCTTCCACTTAGCGTAATCGTCTATCCGTACCTATCGTTTCTACCTTCCTTCAATCCTCTCTTTCGGTACGTGTGACATCGAGGGAATCGTGTTAGATATACTTACTTACGGTGGAACTGAAATTATTTGAGCACACCTCATTCTGAAGCTATTACTAGTTGGTGCAATATTGTAAAAACTACCCCGGGCCGAGGTATGCTTTTAGAGTTTCAGTTTCGCTCGGAGAAGAGGTCGAGATCTCCGGACGTCGCTCGGCGTCCGAATTTAAATTAGTTAAATTTATATTTAAAGATGTGTTAATATTGTAAATGTATTTAAATCGCGTATAAGTGATAGGCGATAGTTATCGGTTGGTGAGGCGAGTGCAATAGGCGCGAGAGGCGCCATCCTTGTTATCGGCGGTCGTTCCCGACTCATTGTTGACGTTCCGTTCTGACATTCCGTTTTTATTATTTCTAGATAATACTTCATATCACTTAGGACCTATGATTTACGCTGTAAAGTCTATTTTCGAAAGTATCTCTCCTGTAAATTGCGTTATCCCTATGTAGATATTACGTCGAATGTACGAGTCGACTCCTACATTTTCACCAAAGTTTGTAAATGTAAAATATTTCGTAATAATAGTTACTATTCGATAAACAATTTTAAATGTAAATAGTTACGATTAATTAATGGGATATTGAAATAAATTAACCATTAAATAAGGAGACGTCGCGTCTAAAACGGTAAATAGTAGTTCATTTGTAATTGATGTAGAGTTAGTGAAAAGAAATTCAGCGAAGGCGCCGCGGGCGCCGGCGGCTCCGCGCTGCGCGCTGCGGGGCCCGCGACGCACTGCGGCCGCTCGGGACAGTCCCGCACGGTACACATTGTCATGAGTTACCTCAGATGTCGGCGCGGTGCGCGGTTGACGCTGTGCACGAGGCCCGCTCGGAGCGCGCCGATGCGGAAGTCGTGATGGACCGCGGCCGCCCGCCCCATTCGGGTGGTCCTGATTGCATCGTGACGTAGGCGACTTTATGATTACAGTTAAAAAAACACAGACTCGATTATCGATAATAACACGACGACAGTGCGCGCCGGGTCTAGACAAATAATGTATCTGCACTCAATGTTCAAATAAAAAGGAGCTTTCGAGATTTTAGTGAATAATGAAAGTTAAGAGTAAAGGTTCGGACCTTTCTGGCTTTAGATAATTGTATACAATGATTTCTTATTAGATGTACCGTGAGATATCACGACGTATTTACCTAACCTCCGGTTCCGTTACGTTATGTACTATGTATTTTATCCACTATATCGGTATGATTTCTATGTCATTTTAATCTTTACTGATGAAATAAGACGTCGATCGAAACTGCAAATCTCTTTAACAGAAGACTGAACACTATTTATGACTCTATTTTGTATGTCTGTATATTCCAAGTCACATCCGGCAGCAGTGATCATATAGTATACAGTTTCGTCATTAAACAATATATCATTACAGGGATTTTATATATAAACGAGTTGTATAATTGAAAATGTACTTATAGTTTTACTGATTCCTTTTTTGCATCTTTCTTTACGCTTAATGTAATTTTTAAACTAGATTCATCGCAGTCAATGTATAGTCGCGATTCTAAAAGCTTCGACATGGTTTCTGTAAACTCTCATCCCAAAGCGAACCAAGGTATTAAGCATTTTGTAAGTGCAATGGAAATAGAGACAGCGTACCTTCCCACATTTCTCACTTCAGAATCCGAAACTCTTTGCTACGTTTATTTTTTACGTCGCGAGAGGTTTCATACACCATCCATAGTACTATATTTGAAGCATGTGCCAAAAATAACACGCTATTTTGACGAAAGCAAACCTTAACATTCCGCTAATTGACTTTGTGTTGTGATTCGTGATCGTGTTATATTTTAGATTTACATAATTCGTACAAATTCAGCAGTATTAGAGTGATTTTTGTTAAAGTTGTAATTGAGACGTTTTAATTAAGTTTGTTATTTGTTACGAGCGGCGATAGGAATTATAATATATATTTGTAGTGTAAATCTTGAATCTCATTTTGCTGTGTTAAGCATCGTCACAAACCGTCACTGAACAGACATATTGTGCTAACTTTACATTTTTATGACTGTTAATGCGTTACTCCTTGTTTTTCTTGCCAATGTTAAATTTGCAGTTTGTATTCTGATTTCCTTTACATGTAGTTTTATCAGCACCTCTTTGTAGCCTTTACGAATTACGATTTTCAGGAGCCAAATTATAAATGAACGTACGTTTTAATATATACTTAATACATATTGTAAGATTTTATTATTTTTTAAGTTGATTATATGTGATCGTGTTAATTTTAGTAGAATTCAAAATATTTAGTTCCTTCAATTTTGTTACGAGTATTTATAAATTGTAATTGAGATGATTTAGCTTTTAGAATAATTAATTGTTCTCTCCGATAAAGAGTATAATTAAATATAAGTTATGTAATTAATTTTTGTTGTATTTTGCCTAATATTAATTACAAATTAAATTAAAATAATATCGTTACATTAGAATGTAAAAAAGATTATCTATTTGATCTTAAATAATACGAAAAAAATATTTATGTTCTAGTACCATTCTATCGTGTAATTTAAATTGAAATGATGGAGTGATGTAGTGAAATTCGTTTACGGTCACCGACGTAAAGTGTAAAAATAAAATTACGAAATACCGCTGCGATGTTTCATTTGAGATGCCTTTCTCCCGACTCCGACAAGAGACCAACGCTATGCCATAAATGGTTCACAACTAAGCCACATACACATACTTATAACATAACCTATAGTTAGCAATGCATGATTGGCCCACTTAAGATCTGCAAGCATTATAGTTCAGAACATTGATAGTATGACGATTAAATTCAATTAAATAATAAAGTAAAACTGCAATCGTAGCATAAATGTATCAAACAATAAAATCCTGATATTAAATAATTTCAGTAAATATTGTGTACGATCACTTATGGTCAACATCCCTCATGTTCTTTCTCAGTTGAACACAGTTTTAGTGTATTTCGTTGGTTGTTTAAATGAAAACAAGCTTTTATATAGATTTGCGATTTACCATCAATGCTAAATTCAATAATTTTTACCTTAGCTTTTTGTGCCATACTTACACCTTAAAGTCAATAGATAACATTTAAAAAGAGGCTAGGATATAGATATAATATAAATACAATAATAAAAAACTTATAATCTGCTGCTAATCGTTAATACTGAATGAATAACATAAAATCTACTAGAAAATAATACTTTAAAGGAAATTAAAGATTCGCCTAGAAGTTGGATATGACTAAGGTATTAGAAAAGAGGTATAATATGTCAGTGTTTTTGGATTTACACAACGAATTTTAAATATGCTAAAATTGCTTAACCAATAGAGAGCCATATTATTTGTAAGTTTCATTAATCATGAAATACATATATAACAGAATTTTTCGAAACAAAAGTATCGGATTCAACTCTAGTAGAATTTATGTAGAAGTTTAGGTTTTTACCCATCCAACGTTTATTTCCCATTTAATTTACTCTACTAAAGCGATTATTGTAGTATTTAGACTGCTGTTAGTGATTTTATACAGACGCTTAACAACCCAATTGTGCGATGATAGTAGGCAATGGAAACCACAATTGGAGCCAATATAATAGATTTTTTCCTGTTACTAATGAACGTAAAACTTAACCGTCGCCCATTAACTTTAAAAGTTTAAGCACTAAAAGCAGTAAGTAAATAAAAGAGTAATGCTTAGAAAAAGGAATCATTATGTCCTTATCTTTATAAATAAAGGAGAAACTGACTGACTGACATATCAACGCACAGACCAAACGGCTTAAGGTAGAGACTTGAAATTTGGAAGGGACGTTGCTTAGGTACCGTAAAGGTGGGGAAAAAGGAATTCCCGAAATTCCCACGGGAACGGGAATTAGCGGAAAAATAGTTTTGTATGAAAAATCTAAACAGCTAAAGTTGGGCGCTTGAAATTTGGCATATAGGCTACCTTAGTAAACTTAAAGCTTTTGCAAATAGCAAAAGGATTTTGCAAAATTCCTACGTGAACGGGAGTTAGCGAAAAAGAATTTGTATGAAAGGTAGGATAGATACAGCGTGAACGAAGTCGCGTCGCATCACCTAGTTCAATAATATAGTTCATTTAAAATTTATATATTTCCTAAACTTAGTAATAGCCTTATTTCTTACGAAGTAATTTCGCTGTAGGTAAGTGAAATATTGTTTGTATTCCCGATGTAATATTTTACTATTACTTATATGAGTGTAAAACCCTTTTTATATACGATGAAGTGGGGAGACGAGCTGGACGCACTCCTGACGTGCTACCTGGAACTTTGCTAAAGCCAAACCCCGTAGAGGAGTGCAGTACCTACAACGACGCGACGCTTACCACTTTGAGTCACAAGATATTAAAACTCTTTGGTCCAGTAATCGCGCTGGCTACTACTTACCTACTCTATTCGAATACTTTTGTTATAGTACTAACTTTAAACCCAATTTAAAATCATTTACTATCAGTACGTACCTAATGAACATTACCATCGTAACTTAGACATACGATAGAACTTCTGAAATATTGTATACTATAAGTTATTAAAGCTCAAGGATATGAAAACAGTGAAAGTTGAAAGACTCGACTTGTAAATCGTTTGTATGGGGTTCTAACTTGGTGTGTGTTAATTGATATTACAATTTATTCGTTTCATTCATATTTCTTCAAACCGGTGATAAACATTGTATAGAGATACGACGAACCTACCGATGAAAGATTTCTATTTTCAATCAAGCGTTTCTAGGCGCTTTGTAAGGACGATGATAATACATATAATATATTTTGTAAGACAATGAACCTTGTTATATACCCAATGTAAAATATAAATCAAGGAAGCTTTGTATCCTAAGACTAAGATTGTTTGTGAGTATGTATATCAGTGGCAATTTATACAAAAAAATAAATAAATGAATAAAATAAAAAAAATTGTCCTTTTTTAACCAACTTTAAAAAAAATTAGGTTTCTCAATACGTGTATGTGTGCTATTTCTGGGAAAATGTTACCACACATTTTCCAATGTCTAGTTGTGTTTAGATAAAATAAGGTTTGACCCTAAGTCAATGTTTGGTTGTGGCAATCAGGAACACGTGCTTCCAATAATTCTTTTCTAGTTTTACCATGTAGCCTCTAGTAGAGTTGACGTACATCTTTGACAGATATCGCCATTATGAAATAAAATTCCCGCTACTATTTTTAGATAAAGAAGTATGGGTAATAAAAGTTAATTCAACACTAATATTATAAATGCGAAAGTCACTCTGTCTGTTACGCTTTCACTCCAAAACTACTGAACGGATTGTAATGAAATTTGGTACAGATACTCTAAAACCTGAGATAACACATAGGCTACTTTTAACTGGAAAAAAGGGTTTTAAGAGGGGAAGGTGGGGTCAAAGATTATATAAAAGTCCATGCGGACGGAGTCGCGGGCAACTGCAAGTAGTACGCGTCACGAATCTTTAGCGCTGAACGAAACCTGCGCAGAAGTCAAAAATAAGGTATCGAGGTAGCGGCGGGGTGCGTGATCGTCAGGTGCGCGAGCGTTGATTGGTTGTCCCAGTCGTGTTGTCTTTCTCGCACCAATACGTCATTTATGAGCGCGATTCTACCGATGCGCAGCTATTCTCGTCAATCGCTAAACATAAATGACGCGTACTATAATAAATAAAACAAAAGGTTATATCACATACACTCGTACCCTTTTATTATTAAATTAAATACAATCTATAAATACAGGTCTATGCTAACGGTGGATACGGATACATACAAAAATTTCCAATTTATTTGAGCAAGCAGTTTTGCTTACAGTTCACACATACGATGTGTGTTATGTGTAAAGTCATAAATTAGTTATTTAATTATTAAAAAGGATCGAATCCCGTACAATTGTGATCGATAGCTGGGAAAAAGCTATTTTATATACGTTTTTTGCGAAACATTGTGAGTCTTATCAATACCTTGACATAAATTCACAATACGGCATCGTACACAATCACGTGATAATAATTAAAATCAAAATCACACAACTAAGTAAACCTACTTTTTACCTTTCAATATAAATATGCATCGATTTTTTTAACAAAAATAAGAATCAATTAAAAGATATGTTCAATAAAACAAAAAGATAGAAAGTAGATAAGCTTCACAAATTTCTGGTTAGACCCTCATAACCAAATCATATACATACAAGATTCGTTTTTTCATACTGCACTCATAGCTCGTATATTCCATGGCAGTGTATTTATAGAGCCTGAACAACGGATCCAGAGGTTTCAAGACTTAAGAGAAACACTAATTCAACAACTTTTGTTAATTATTTTGACATTTTACTTGAATGTATTATTATCAAAATTTAACTATTAGTTCTTGACTTAACCACGATTATATAACCCCCTCTAGGCGATAAAAGTCCAGGATCACTTGCAAGTAACATGTTCATTAAAATGCTTTATCTACTCCTTTCTTTATTTGCGGTAACATCTAATTCACTTCGAACGCCCGCAGAACACATCGCCACACCGTTACTAACAAACTTAATAACTTTATTAAAACACAATAACAACAACGTTACATGGCCCTACGCGACTATTACGATTCACATTGGAAAATCAAATTTCTCCCGTGAATAAAAATAATTAAGAAATTGATTAATTTTCGTGGTTTTCTATTAGTTTTAATGCCATGAAAAATTGTTATGAACACAAACTAATTTGTCGAGCAATCACTACAAGTGTTTTTTTTCTACAAAATCTATAGAAATTCGTTCGCAGCCTGTCACCGGTGATTGGACTTTCTGTTTATATAATTTAATTTATTACAAAGCGTCATGGGTTGCTACATCATGAGTTCAGTCATCGGATAGATGAAAATAATAATTTAATATTTCTTACTGTGAGGCTAATGTTTTCTAACTCATTTCATGTCCCTGAATAACTTTTTTAAATTAATTATTGTGGATTTAAGATTTATATTGGTAAATTGGTTGACATCTAACTACAAACCTTCATCCAATGTTTCGATAATCGCGATATTTGTGCTGATACTAAAATTCATTTAATTTTTTCCTATCTTACGAGAAATATCATTCGTCTCAGTCTTTTGTCTGGTTATTTTTTATTATCAAATGGCTGTATCCTTTTAATAGCTTTATGTGGGATTCATTAAAGGTATTGGCATAATTGTTTTTTGTCTCAAACGCAAAACAAATCTAAGTACACCTCAATTCGAGTTTGATGAAATATGTACCTACTACCGGAATACTGACACGCTGTTCATAACCGATCCCATGCGACGGTTTTTTTCACAAACTTTTGTGCCTGGCGTCAACAAACATTTTGTCCTCATATTAGTAACCTCTCGGGCACTATACGCCATACGTAAAAGATTTATATGGTGCCTGTGGGGCATCATCCGCACGAAAACGGTTAACGGACTCAAATGGGTCCGGATTGACAGTTCGCCGTACAAATCTGTCAAAAATAACTACACTTGAGGTTTGCTTAGATTTGATTTGCGTATGAGTATTTCGTCGTACGTCTCGAAAATAACAGTCGATTTGAGACCTAGTTAAATTTGATCGGAAATTCGGGCATATAATACGCTATGTGGAGGAGGTCTAACACTAACTAGTATTAATTTTTCATTCCTGACTGTTCTTTAACAACGAGGTAACTTCCAGTTAATTCCTATCACAATAATATATTATTTTTTACCTACCTACCTACTTTCGCCACTAACCAAAAAAAACTTATTAATTTAAATTATATTAAATGGGTTTTAGTAAACTACGTCGTCATACATAATACGTTAAAAGCTAACTATTTGTGTTAATAATTTAGTTTTAAAGCAAGCGCTATAGTTCATATATGAACTATAATAGTCTAATAATTATTACTAATTATAAAATAATAATTAATTAATTGTTAGCATCGATAAATGAGATATACGTATCAGGGACATTGCCAAAGAACTTGAGTTTTATACGTTTTTTTTTCCTCCTCTGAAAATTTGTTTCATTATACAAGTACCTATGAAATTCGTATTGTTTTAATAACATTCATACTCCATACATTAAGCGATATGGATAGAATAATAACACATGGAACCGCGATATGAGCACGCAAAGTGAAGCCATTTCAAAGTAGACAATTTTGTCTACTTACATAGATCGTCGCCGCAGTGACAAAATTCGTATGTTTTCATAGATATTAAATTTTCCACATTTATAGGGTAAATGTCGTATAGCAGCAACATTATCGGTGCGCTTGTGTGCGTGTCATCGTGTATAAGAACGCTGCTTTTAATACTTTCATATATATACAGTTTTGGCTTCACTTACGGCTGACCGATTATATTAGAGGACTATCAGTCTATGCGTTATACGTCTATTCTTTATCTAGATATAAAACGCTAAATGGCTATAGCCCGAGGTTTGGTAGGCAGTGACGTAATTATATTGAATATGCATATTACTTTCTATAATACTAAAAACTATTGAAATTCCTATTAAATTCAATTTTCTTTGTCGTACCGTCCTATACAGTTTTAAATTTCGTTTTTTTTTTATTGTTGTTTTATAAGTACTATTAGTTATTCACTTCACTCGATAACTATCTTATGAATAGCAGAATAACAATATTTAATTACTAACGTGAAAAAACATTTATATTTTTACACTCTACACACACATTTCATACAATTGTGTTCATTTAACATATTACGTAAAAAAAAATGAAAGTGACATTAAAGTTGGCGGGAAAAAAGCGGGGAAAAAAGTTAGGTTATAATTTGGAATCTACGGTAAATGAGCTATATACAATTCCTTATTATATTCGTATCACAGTCCAGTAGCTATCTACAATATTTGAATTTTATGCCGTTGAGTTAATACAAGTACATATATATTTATTATATAACATAGATAATACATGATATTACGAGGGCTTATCGTTGAATCGGTGAAGTCGCAGTATGCCCGGCCATATTGTCATGGGATTGTATGATAAAAAAGTCGCATAAAACATTATTTAGTTGCATTTAGCGCTTGTAACGATATCATGTTAATTCTGCTTCGAATAAATTCGACATATAAAATCGAAATAGGATATTCGCGGATTTAATGTGTAAAAGTAATTAAACAACTTTAAGTCACGTTGACTTTAAAAACAACTGTCTAAGATTAAATTGTGGTGTTAAATGTTTTTATGTAAAAAATGACGCTTATTTTTAATGAAAAAATACATATCTATATATATTTACTTTAATTCCATTTGGTAACCTTCACAAACAATATACCCAAAAATTTTGTTAGACAAAACGTGAAACATTGAGTTGAGCGCTATCACAATATATGACATAAATTACAATCTGTCCGGGCACATCAACTAATGGCCCATACAATTGGCCGACGTCATACAGAAATATACAAAATTATGCAATAACAAAAAATAACCAAAAATCATGTCCTGAATTCGTCGCAGTAGTTTATATTTACTATTCGATTATACTTAAATATATTTAATTTGACTTTTTTGAAAAGAAAAATTAGTCAAATTTGAGCCGGACAGTATTTTTTATTAATAAATAAATAAGACGAAAGGAATACAAAAGCATTAACAATTTCCAACAGATCTCAAATTTAACCCTGTATGACATGCAATATGATAAATATAAGTATTAAAATACATTTTTTTATTATTTGTAATGTGAAAAATGATCAAATAAAAACCCATAATAGTGGATTTTATTTGACTTGTTAATACGTAACGCAATTTTTAGAGGATTTCAACAAATAAAAAACAAATAATCTTACAAGTAATAAAAAATGTGTTCACATTTAATGTAGACATTTATTATTAGTTAGCTTCCAATTCGAATTTCTAAACCGATCATAAGAAACAAGTACGTAAAACATTTCAGTGATTTTTATTAGAAAAATGCTACCTAATAATGTATCAAAGAATTCGAACGAATGAATAACGAACGCCTTTTACAAAAGATTTAGAAACTCAAAAATAACTATTCTGTACGATAAGTTTAATATTGACATGTCTATGAACCAAAAAAAACAAGCACCAACCCTTCTGTCAAAACACATCGAATTCGTTAATATTTTCTATTATTTATTTATTAATTAATTATTATCAATGACACATTTTGAATGCTTTGGACGGCTTTGGAATCGTTCTCAACTACATAACAACCAACAGGAATAAATATTGTTTAAGCTATTGCTATTATGATTTATTATCTGTGACGTTTTGACAGAAGGCGGGAAAATTTTAACTTTTTTTTATTATTGATAAGAGCTCTTGCGTACTAGACTTTTTAGTCTGCAGATAGTATGAATTTGAATGAACATGTGTGAAATGTGGAAGTGTGCCCTCTACACCGATTTTTTAAACTTGTAATTTCCTTCAAAATAAACTATCCACAGACTACAAATTCTGGGAAAAAAAGTGATGGAATTTCTTATTTTAAAACCAAAAAAAACAAAACCTAGTTGCCAATTAACATTAAAATAAATAGTTTGATAATTTATACTAGCTTATTATTATAATAATAACATACGGTTGAACTAAATCAAAACGAAAAATCTTCGCAATTTCCACCTAACTTTTCCCTTTAACAACTTACGTCTATCTCTCTCTTTCTCTCTTTAGCGTTAACCCATACTTTGTACTGTTTCAACTATTCACAATTATGTATAATATTCGACATACGGATCAACTTTATCTTTCACTGTGAGATATCACTGTAACATATTACAAATAACAGTGATTTTATAACAGTGACGTTACTAAATGGTTATATAATCCCATACACACAGATAAATAATGGTAAAGATTACAGTTAAATTGCAATCAACATTCTTATAGAAACTTATTCGATTAAAAGTATATCCAAATACTTTTATATTATACAACTTAATGAACTCGTCCGTGTGTTTAAATGCACAGATATCAAAAATTATTGTTTTATTAAGTCATGTCAACGTCAACGAAATTTTGCATATAAATTGCCGCTATTTTATTATTGTAATATCTAACTCTTTATTGGTAACAAAACATAACAAATCATTTTACCAACAAACCTATAGTATTAATGTTATGATGTTCACAGTTAAATTGATGCCTTCTATAGATATATAAATAAATAGAAAAAAAATATCATTACAAGCTCAAATCACAGACATTTTTATTACAGGTTTGTTGTTTAAATTTTTGATTAAAAATAGTTTTAAGGCTGGATACACACCATGTGTATTCATACACTGTAAATCAAGTTTAGATTGAGTCCATTTGAGTTTAATTTTTTTTTCTTACTATTTCCAGTCACACAACAAACCGTTGCCATAAAAAAAATAAAATTAATTATCTATGCTCATTGCTGATACAATAAAAACTCAACTGCTCACTTATCTGTGGTATTACATTCAAACGAAGAATCGCATATGACGTCATTTAGAAGTTGTTTTCTTTTGATCTAAATTCCCGCTAAACTTCCCATACAAAATTCATTTTTTAGCCATCTGCGTGTATCTATTGACAATGTTGTGCAAATCTTGAGGCAATTTGGTCCTGTCGTATGTATCTGTGTATTTTGATATAGCGTCTTGCAACTGCGAGTAGAGATCGAGCAGCGCCTCCAGGCCGATCCCGCGGAGCGTCTTGGCGTTCTTATATAAAATGTTATCTAATTCAGTCTTGTTTATTTGCAATGTCTCTGCTTCTGGAAATGAAATAGAATCGTTTACAGATAGTAAAGATTATAGAATATCAATACAATAAAGAGTATAAGTTCATAATGCTGATATGGATATTCTTTGGATATTTAAAATAGGTTTGAAGTTATGTCTATTTTTGGTAATGATATCTACATGTCGTAATTGACTTTTAGGGGCTTTCTTCCCTTTTCAGCGATAACTTAAAAAATCGACTGACCTGCAGGCGTCTCGTGGCCCGAATTTCTCTTCTTTGGCGAATTTTTCGTTATCCTCTCCGTGGATTTGGCAGGACTGAAACAATTGTTTAATGAATTAATCATTACCATTATTTAATGATTTGAGAAAGGTTTTAAGTGCTGCTTTTAAAATAATAAAATTTTATAAAAAAATATTTCTTTGTATATATGTCACCGGAAGATAACAAGCTTTCGCGCGCAAGACTTTCGCGGGTAGACGTGAAATAAGTAACACGATAAAAATTTGCTCCTTCGTAATTTAATTGTGATTATTTTATTTCATTAGTATATTATGATTTAATCTATCCCTAGTACTCACCGAGTGTTTTCCTTCTTCTATTACTATTAGTAACACTTTTTTTCTACCACAAACTTAGTTCTTGAAATTCGCTATAATCTGACAGCTGAGAGGTTTCAAATGGAGGTTCAAGCTATAAAACAGTCGATGGCCGAGATGTCGGCAATGATACATAAAAGGCTGCTTGAATTCCAGAAAGACTTGAATAAAACCACAACCACTGCTTCCTTGGCCAGTCCTCCTACACGTTTGGCGTCTGACTTTGACGCCTTTCGGTCATTCGTCCTGACGTCACTACAGTGCTTGCAAGCACAGGTTGACGGATTGTCCAAGATATGTGACGACCAGGAGATGAGATGCAGGCGAAAGATTCTTCTGCTGCACGGTGTTGCCGAGGAGAATAATGAAGATACAACGGCTGTTGTACTGAAGATTATTTCCCATCATCTAAAAGTCTCCAGTCTATGTGCAGAGGATATCAGTCGTTCCCACCGTCTCGGCTCACACAAGGAGTCTAAAGTGAGGCCTATCCTTGTGAAGCTTCGCTCTTTGTCTAATAAAGAGAGAATCTGGTCTTCTAAGACAAACTTGCGAGGCTCAGGCATAACTCTCTCTGAATTTTTAACGAAGCGTCGACACGAAACTTTCATGGCAGCTAGGACTCGCTTTGGCATCTCTAAATGCTGGACCAGCGGTGGGCGCATTCATATAATCGGTGCCGATGGAGTGCGTCATGTTGTTGAGTCGAATGCCGACCTGGACTCGATTCCAGCAGATCTTATCAACAAGACTACAGGGACTTCTACTTCTGCAAATATCCCATCGAAAGAAGCTAAAGCGATTCTCCGTACTAAGCGGCCAACCAGAGTAAAGTAACTTTGAATATATTTTCTTATTAATGTGTTTCTCAATTTTTCTTATTTCTTATTATTATTCACAAGTAATACGGCTAATTTTTTGCTTTTAACTCACTGCTGTTGGTCTTTTTTATTTAATATTTAACTATCAACTTTGTATAAATATTTTCATTTCAAATGTCAATTGTCAACTTGTCAAGTCACAGTTTACATATGTCATCGATTAACAATACGTCATTGAAGTCTTGACATTAGCGCTATATTGATTAGTGTTGCCATACTACTAAACTATTGCTAGCTATCTTTTTGTAACACCGGAGGGTACTGGGAAAATGGTACGTTTAGTATTTTAATAACTTATTATTATATATATTTTAATTATTTGGGTGTAATTGATATATATTTTTTTATTTTTTTTTATTATTATATTATATTATTTTTATTTTATTTTATTTATTTAGAGATAAGATTAATATCAATTGAAAAATATTATTTTATACATTTTTTTTTTTATTTATATTTTTTTTTATTTTATTAAATATGCCAGTGAATATAAACTCATCATGCGACAGCTTTACTTCACTACCTGCGTCAGATGATCTATCAAGCAATGACAGTTTTTACAGTACTTCTTCTTCTCCCTTCTGTAATGTTTCTTCACTTTTCTCAACTTACTTTGATAATTTCAACATCGTTCACATAAATGCTCAGAGTGTTCCAGCCCATTATCCTGAACTCATAACTTCCTTCGACTTCAATGGTCTCCACGCTATTCTTATATCTGAGTCCTGGCTTAAGCCTTGTCTGCCGTCTTCTTTATATAATTTACCAGGATTCAAGCTAATTCGCAACGATCGCGAGGGTAAAGGTGGGGGAGGGGTGGCTATTTACTTACGTTCAGATTTTCCTTTTTCTATTGTAAGCTGCTCTCCTCAACCACCTCCCTCGGATGCCGCGGAGCATCTTTTAGTTGAAGTTCAAGTTTCTAAAACTAAAATCCTTTTAGGGGTATTCTATGCTCCTAACATGTCAGTTAACTACTTCTCTTCGTTTGACAACATTCTTGACATGTTCTGCCCCCTCTATGAGCATATTATTTTCATGGGAGACTTTAACACCTGTCTACTCAAGGGTGATCAACGCAGTAAGAAACTAAATTCCATAATAGATTCTTATAACCTTAGTCTTCTTCCCCTTCAAGCTACCCATTGTTCTCCTAATTCTTCTCCTTCTCTTCTAGATCTCATTATTGTTTCCTCTCCTAATTTTGTAACACAACATGGCCAATGTTCTTCTAATTTGTTTTCTTTTCATGATCTTATCTTTCTCACTTATAATGTCAAGCCACCCAAGGCCAAACACAAAACTGCTATGATGCGTAGCTATGGAAAGATGAACATCGATCAACTGTGTCATGATGCGAGTTCAATTGACTGGTCACCAGTTTTCTCAGCTGAGACTGCTGATGATAAACTTTATTTATTTAATTCATCACTAATCAAATTATACGATATTCACGCTCCTTTACGTTCCATTA
>DWAJ01002780.1:0-16474 GCA_018238005.1 Eurema mandarina
GAAATTTGGTACACAGATGGTCTAGAGCCTGAGAAAAAACATAGGCTACTTTTTAACTGGAAAAAAGGGGTTCAAAGTTGATATAAAATTCCACGCGGACGGAGTCGCGGGTAACAGCTAGTACTAAGATAATATTACAGTGTACTCAAGACGCAAGGAGCCTAATCTATGTAAAGTTTCGATAGTAAATTTCAATGGTAGTACACCGATCTCAACTCAAATTTCCCATTAACCGTTATCTGTAGTAGTTATTTGCCTACTTAAGGTGTCGGTAACATTCTGTTGGTATCTAAAAAGTTCACTGTTTCAAAGAAATTAAATTACTGTTCTTGAGGTTGTAAAGGCGGTTCTACACGTGCGTAGTTTGTTAAATTCAATAGTGTGTAACCTCATAACAATTTGGAATAAATTATTTTATTCAATAATTAAGTCTGTATGTATATTATATATTGTTTTAATCAATACATAGATCCTCAAACATTAAATAATATAATTAAAAACTCTTTATTGTACACTAAAAATAAAATAAATAATGCTACAATCAGCAAAAGAAAGAAAACATTAGGTACAAAAAGCGGTTATATGACGACAGTAATATCTTCCAGACAACAAGACAGAACAGATTATTTTTAACTAGCCGCAGCCCTCGAATTTACCCATATTTATTATACACATAACCTCTCCTCTTGAATTACTCTATCTGATAAAAAAAAACGAATGAAAATCGGTTACGTAGTTCTAAAGATTTAATTTTACATATGGTCAGACGACTTTGTTCCTTGTATTTAAATAAAAAAATAAACTTTACAACAGTAGTCTCGCCATCCAGGTCTACAAAACATTATAGAATAATATAACCTTAAAACTACAAAAACAGTCAGAAGTGTAGACCCGGCATTAAACCTAATGCTCATATGTAATTAAGATAAAGGATTTATTGAAATTATCTGGGCATACGCATCGCGGTACTCACACGTTTCATTCCATGCTATCCCTTGATTGAAATATGGAAGATATGATTGTTTTTATTACAAGGTTCTACTACTTTTAATTTTTTTTTATTGGAATCCATTTTGACGAGAAGGTTAAACTTTTTACATATGTGCAGTACTTGGACATTGCAACATAAATTTATTTTTCTTAAACAAAAGTGGCCTAAATTACTCCTTATTACGGTTACCTGCCAATAAAAGTCCCGTCAAAATCGGCCCATCTAATTCACAAATCAGCCGTTACAAACAGACAAACAGACAGCCAGACAAAAATTGTAAAAAATACAATTTTGCTATGTAGTAGTAAAAAGCCATTATTTCTATACTTTGTTAATTTTTTACATATTTAAAGATGAACAGTATAAAAAATTCAATTAAGCAGCCGAGAGCAAATAAACCCAATCATTTATTTCCTCTATAAATCATTAACGTGTATAAAATGAGAAAATATTCTTACTGCTAATAAGGTCGAAGGGGCTTATTTAACATATCATTACTTAAAGGTCGCTTATTTATACATTGTGGCATTTGTTTATATTTTTACTATGCAAACGTTGATTGGAAATAAACAGGAAACACGAGACGGAATATGTTTCCTTTTCACAATCATCCTTAACATTATATAGTATAAAACAAGGTGCTTTAATCTTAAAACCGCATTAATGCATGTATCATACACATAAACCTATCTCTTGAATCACTCTATCTGATAAAAAACGCATGATAATCGACGACAGATACCAGAAAGCGACTTTCTTTCAGACTGTGTAATTTTTTTTAATTCTATTAAGTGGTGAGACGAGCTGAACGTATCTTGATGGTAAGAGAAACGCCAGTCCATAACCAATGCAGTGCTACCCGAAACTTTGTTTCTGGCAGGGGTGCACTACAATGACGCTCCCCACTTTGAGTCACAAGATGTTAAGACTCATTAGCCCAGTAATAACGCTGGCTACAGTGCCCTTCAGACCGGAGTACACATTGTGAGTGACATTCGCACATCACTGTTCAGGCGGTTGAATGTCTGGCACTGTGGGGGTCGGTCTGGCACCCAGTCGGTCTACTGCGAATAGAAACCTACAAAAATTTTATAAAGTAAATACCAAAGCTAACTGAAACCTTAAACTCTAAAGATTAGCTTATTAAACAAATGTCTCGTTTAATGTGGCAGCATTTTTAACAGATGGGATGTATATGCCACGTGCTGTTAGCAAGAGGTGATCGGTCAAAGAAGTGGCAACACTTTTACGTCATCCCAAAATTCATGACACCTGCTAGATGCAACTGACATTAGTTTGGAGATTTTTTTATCTATTGGTTACAGGAGTTTTGGCGGAGATCTGAAGGCGTCTTTAAATATTTGTAATCTCGATTGAATATTCCTTTTTTGGTGCATAAAGTGATTTAATGTATGTTTGTGATAGTGAATCATGCAGTAAACTAGCTAATAAGTGTCCAAAAAATGAAGAATTCATTTGAGAGCGCATAGTAGCGCCGTTCCGATTGCTCCAAGATTCGTCGAGGGTCTTTTGTAAAGCTCACTATCACTTTACAAAAGACAAAGAAAATATAACTAAAGACGTGGCTGTATGGGCTTTGTCCCTTTGCCTTCCCACTAAATGGGAGAATTATACTTTAAAAAAAACTATTGGTTACATTGGTATGCCATAATGCCTCGCGAGTCCATCTGTGTTGAATACCGGTATACTTTAGTCGGTAGTAGCACTATTTCATGCAAGTCTGATATTACTGCCTTCTTCTTCCCGAGGAGAATTTCTTATCATAAAAAATGGTAAAATAAGTTGTATAACTAATAAGTACAACATGAACATTTTATTTAAAATTAAATAAGTTTATTCAAATCATCTTAACACTTAATACAACAGCTAAGGTAGCAAAAAGACGACATAAACTTAACATGATTTTCAAATTAAAATTAGATTTTCAAAATACACGTAACTCTCGATTCAGTCAATATAATATTTTTGCTTTAAGAAATTTGTTACTGCTAAGTTATAATAGTATGATGTTGATGGTCTGACCAAGGAAAATCCAAATACAACCAATAAAATTAATAACTTAACATTCAGTACAAGAAAACATACAAGTCTACAAATAATTAATTAAGCTCCTTTTTATATCGAATTTTTACGTAACTATCTTAATTGATTTATTAATGCATAAATAAAAAGAAAATAAATATAATGCCAATACAACTATCAAATTATGTTTTTACTGAAGACAGTTAGATGGTACTGCACGATAGGGTTTTATCATTATTTAAAAAGAATAAAAAATGGCCGACTTGAACATCACCTGCCCGCAAAGGTGATTCGAACCCTGACCCTCTTGCTATCTTCTTAGTTAAGATAAGAAATTAAAATCGATGGATTTTTTAAGATTAGTACCTACGAATGGATAATTTAAATTGACGTAATAGAGCATTAAGTAATATATCTATATACTTACATTTGTGTATGAGGTAATAATTATTAAATTATTAAATTTATTAACAAATACATGTACAAAGGCAAAGCTTCCACAGAAGGTTTCCGTGTGAAAACTAATTAAAAAAACTATTTAAAATTAAAACACAATGTAAAAACATATCTCCCAACAATTTCTACTAATTATTTCGTCCCCTAATCCATCGAGAACAAGAAGACATATAATATGTCTATGATATTATATAACCCAATTAAACAAATTGATATAGTTTAATTATCGTTATGTTCATAATATATTGTGGCATATGTTTACAGATACAGGTGCTAAGATCATTGACCATCAGGTGATACAAATTAGCATTCTGTGGTAATGACAACATTCGGCAGATCTGATATTTCTAAGGCTTTATGGGCCATGACAGCGGAGGCAATATTAAGCGCTACTCAAGCGATTTTTGGGGGAACAAAGTTTAAGGAAAAGAAAAAAAACTTTTTATGATTATATTTCTATAACCTATGTATTATTTTTAATTATAGTGATATAAGACAGTATCAACGACACTGGCAAACAATAAAAACAAATTAGAAAACTGCAAAAAGTTTAGTTTTCGTTTTATGAAAAAAGGTTTAAATGTTGTGTTTTTTTTTATTAATAAAATAAGTTATATTTATAAATGATTGCTCAGTTAATATCTTTTTTTTTTATAAGTATATTCAAGTATATTAAAGTCAAAATAACTTGTAGTATTTGTTCCACAATTTTGAGGTTATGTTATATTGAAGAAATTGTAATTTTCTCGATTCGGAGTGGAAAGTTTTTGAGGAGATGTTTTCATAAACTAACGTATCTATATAATTAAGCATATACATATGAATAAAGACAAAATGAAACAATAATTAAGACATAAGCTGAACTTTTTCCCGCTGTTTTCAAAGCCCCGTCGTTCGCAGTTGGTTGATTGGACCAGTTGGGAGATCACATGCTATCCATGATTCGGTATCACAATGCCTAACGGGTTACATCTGTCATGGTAGATCTTACCACTCACCTGATATGGTAGAATGACCGTATTGCATATGCTAGTTAGTTTTTTAGTAAAATTTATCAGGTAGATATTTGTAGATTTTTTATTGTATTCGTGTGAAAAACTGAACCCTTATAGTATAACTTTGTTCTTCAACACACGTATGTGACCCGACAGACAGTCGGGTTATGTTAAATTAGAAATATGTATATGGAAGAAAGTAGTAGATATGTTCAGAATTATATTTTACTAATTACGATAAAAATACCTATTTATCAAAAATAAAAGAATCAGCAACTTTTTCGAACTTTCTTTTTTTAGAGGTATAGATTTGTATTTGAAATTGTATTTTGTTTTTTTTTGTCAAATAAAAACATGAAGCTCCGTTTCCTCGAACCGTTCACATTGTGGGAAACAGAAAAACGATTGAACACGATTTTTGTTACCAAGATTTGGCCCGCAAGGTGTTTGAACAAGTACCGGCGAAAGGTGTTACATGTCTGTGGGAAGATCCAATCCATCCAATGTTACGGATATCCGAAATCGCAAGGTGGCTAGCTTGGGAACAACGAACAATTGATAGACTCCCGGAACTGATCTGTAACTGTTATTTGATATACTTATAAAATTTAATAAACTCGTATTCGTAAACTTCTTTTTTATCAACATCTTTTAAACAAAAATAACAACAATTACGTCTTTGTAAAAAAATCCCAAAATAATAAATGAATAGTCATATCTATTACTAATATATAAAGCTGAAGAGTTTGTTTGTTTGAACAAAAATTATTTTTTTATTGAATAGACAATTTATCGAGGAAGGCTTTAGGCTACATAACATCACACTGCAACTAATAGGAGCGAAGGAATAATGGAAAAACAAATCAACGCGGACGAAGTCGCGAGCAACAGCTAGTACCTTATATGAAAATACATGTCAACTTTTCTTTTAAATATGACTAAAGAGATGAGTGTGTACACTAAGAGTCCTTTATAATTCCTCGCTACTTGACCGAGGCTTCTACATTGTGCCCACAAGTCTTGATAATTTCTCAGGCTAAATAGGAAGCTATGCTATTTTAGTAAAATAACTTCCGAGGAATGCACTAAAGCACACGTCTAAGCAGCTGCTAGGACCATGATTAATTAGTTGCAAGCTAAAAAGTTCGAAATATCAAAAAACCGCACCACATGTACAATAATCACTTTCTGCCGATTTTTAGAAACGGATATGTGACATCCGAACGGAAATTGGCACCTTTTTACGAAGACTTCAAGTTAATAAGGCCGATTGAAAAACGACTCTATCTATTAAGACTTAAGGTCTGTTTTATGCTTCGGTTAGATAGTAAAAAATCTTTCCGAACGCTTCAAAACTAGGTTTTTTAGTAGGTCAAGTTTTTGCTATTAATTTAATATGCAGATGTTTTGTTGTTAAGATGGCAGATGCACGAAAAGTAACCTTGAAGATGGTAAATGTAAAAAAACACAAACACCTTTAGTTCGGAGTCCATCAGGCATTTTTTACTTTCGAAATGTTGTGATAAGTTCAAGGGGATTATGGAAATCATTAATTAATTATGTTAAAATGATAAGTGTAATCTTAATAAAAGATTCGTATATTTGCTAATGCAAGCCTTTCAAAGCATGAATGAAGGAGAAAAATATTTTGTTTCTGTTTCAATTGGAACGTATTACATAATACATGTACATTGTACAGACTACTAATATGGTTGTACCAAAATAATCTTCTACCAACACATGTTTATTCCGTGGCAAAATTTCTTATCATATATATAAATTTTGGACGTTTTATTACTAAAATAAATTATAATTTACAGTGCAATTTCTGTTTTCACATTGTTAAATGTTTTGATATCCTATGCCTGCCAGTCTTCCAATGTTTTTTATTCTCTTCACTTTCTATTTTATGATAATAATTTTTTCTAAATCGACGTACTAGATTTTAGTCTATTTGTAAGTTTAGATTCTTATAAATAATAAATTAGGATAAGTATTTCCTTAATAACGATGAAACATCCCACAGAAAAACAATAAACAAATCTAAACAATATGAATAAGACATTCAAACATCTCCGTTCCGATTATATTCACGACGGCTCATTCTGCCCTTAAAAGAAATACCAAGGGAATGACAATAATCGCACTAAGCTGTCACTTAAAAATAAATTTAAATAAACACTGGTCAAGCATATGCATGCCATTTCCTTGTTAAATTGAGTTCTCCGCGCGAAGACATACGACACTAAGTTTTGACGTTTTAAGTGAATTGACCAACCAAATTTAAACCTTATCATTACGTCATGAGGTACAATTCACCTTGCTGGTTATAACACTACAAACCAATTTTATACCAATCGAAATCAAACTCTATAGCTATAGTAATAAAGTTGTTTCTATGTTGCAGAATCCGAACACCAAAGCAGATGTTTTTCACGCGTCTCCGAAGCAACTTTTGTATCATTACGAGATTTTTTCTTGAGACATATGCGAATGGCCAGGTAAAGGAAGCGGAGCAGATGTCTTCGGACCCGTTCGGACATTTAGAGACCAACCAATAACATTAACGTCGGTTAATTAATATGAATACTAAGATAGGCTTATTACAACCCAGGAATATATGTAGGACATGTCTATGATTTCTTGATTGTGTCTTGTATAAGAAAGGTCTTATCTTTAAATAGCTTTAGGCTATTTAAAGATACTGTTTAGATTACAGCTTGATTTTACTGTATTGTATTTTTGATGGTATCAACATTTAAGTAATGAAAAATATGTATTTAGTAATTTCTGTTTTACATTTGCACTTTACATTGGGTGGAACGCTTGCACTTTGCCACCTATTTCCTTAAAGAACAAAATATAATTATTAGAAAAATTAAACGATATTAATAAGAGTACAATGAATCCTAATATAGATATATAAATTACGAGACACGTTGTTGGTGCGCGATTGACTTCGCAACAACTGAACTGATTTTAAATCAAATTTCCACACCGTGCACAATTTGATCCAACTTAAAAGATAGGACAGCTTATATCCCGGTATTTCCCCGGGAACGGGAACTACGCGGGTAAAACCGCAGGATACAGCTAGTATATTTATAAGTTCAAACTCTTTTCATATATCTCAATAAATATAAATAACAGTGGAAGATGTTTTAAATATGAGGCAAACGATCCTTACAAAACTTTAGAAGTACAAGTGAGCAACTATCTTAAATCAAATGTGTATTGAAGCATAAAATTACGAAGACACTAAAGCACAATACCCTTTTGTTAGACATAGGTAGTCTTCCAAAATGCGCTATTCAAAAGACGATCAGGTGTTTACAAGACATTGCAACTCTTCCCAATTGGCAAGGAAGTTTAGCCGTAATTTCGAAAGGATTAAGGGTCAAAACAGCTTGAGATGGTTTCAATTTGTTATGTGTAGGATACCGTATGGCATGTTTCAGAATTTAGCAGCATCTGGTAAGAATTCGCGAGATCTTAACACAGGCGCATCTGTTGCCGACATTTGGTACGTGCCACGGTAAAAAAAATTGTCGAAAAAATTAAAACCTTCGAAGAAGCTATCGTTTACTCTGCTCTGAATATACATAAGAACATAATATACTCATAGCATCAAGTAACAGAAGTAACATGAAGTCACCTATACTGTTATATACAGTTAAATAGTTTGTTTGAAAATTGAAAATTTTTTTATTTTGTTTGATCGCGATGATCTTAGGAACTTCTTCTTCGATTTAAAAAATAATTTTGGGTTGGATAGTCTGTTTATTATAGAAAGCTTTGACTATATAACAAGTGGAAAAAATACATCATTGAAGGACGTCGTTTTTATTCGCGATTTTACCGTAAATTGCAGTCGAAGTCGCGGGCAGCAGCTAGTTATTAAACGATTACTACATTTATAATGTATCTATTTAATAACTATAGGCTATATGCCACGTCCGTGTACAAGCGTACCCACGAATCTTGTCTAGTATTTTTGTATGTATGTTTGTATTTCAATTACCGTGATCTGTTGTAATATTAAAATAAAACTGCACCGATTATAACAGTCGTATAGATGAGGATATGTAAATCACGACGATTTTTATCTTTGTGCCACTTTGATAGGTTTTCCCACAGCTGGTTTCCTGGATGGAGCATTCAATATAACGGATATATAAAGCCGTGTTAAACTTTACACTATTTGAATATCTACACTAATAAAGGCGGAAGTTTGTGAGTGTGTATGTTTTTCACTTCTTAATGTCTAAACGGCTGGAGCGATTTTAATAAATTTTTGCATGGAGTTAGCTGATATTCTGGATAAACACGCGTGCTTTTAACCGAGGTTAAAATCGCGGGGCACAGCTAGTTAGTTAATATGTTTTAAATAGTCACTATAATATTAGTATAGGTTTATACTCTTTTAACATTATTTAGGAAGTAATTATTGTCTGGGTTTATTAAATCAAATTAAAAATATTATTAGCGGAAACTTCTCAAAGATAAGAAATAATTAAATATAGTAATGGGATAATCCCACGTATGATAAGCGTAATGTATATGTGCGTATATATATATGTTTTATCTAATGAGATAAAGGATATGAGATAGAGCTTAAAATGAATTAAATAATAATATATATATGAATGAAATAACATTTTAATGTACTCAAGAAGAATAATTATAATCCATACTAATATTATTAATGTGAAAGTAACTCTGTCTGTATGTCTTTCCATCACGCTAAAACTACTGAACCGATTAGAACGAAATTTGGTACACAGATGGTGTAGAGCCTGAGAAAGACTACTTTTTAACTGGAAAAAGGGGGGAAAGGGGGGTCAAAGTTTATATGAAAGTCCACGCGGACGGAGAGGCGGGCAGCAGCTAGTTATATTATATTCATTCATTGTGAATCTCCCTGTATTGCCTTATGGGAATTTACAGCTTTAAGTTCGGACAACAAGAGAGACGAAGAAAGGAAGTGAGTGAATCGTATATATATACTAATCTCAAAAAATATCATAAGCGCGATTCAGAAATAGCCAATGTATTATGTAATTCCATATCAACGTACCGGAATACTACATTATATTGTAATTTATAAGTACAATTTAATACGAATAAACCGATAAATTTGCAGTCAGGACACTCGATATCCAAAAACGAAGGCGTCATACATTTAAAGTTTTTTACGCTCAAAAATAATTGAGTCTACTAGTCTAATAAATTAAATTAATCGTGACCAGCTATGGCGGAATTGAGCAATACATTTACCGTTAATATTAGCCGGGTTTGTAATTTGTATAAGCTTCTGAGGTGTACAGTCGCTTGCAAAAGTAGTTACACATACGTCATCAACAACTTAACAGTAAGCTATTTCATTGGTTGAATAAGTGTGTCATATTTTGAAAATTACTGACATATTTTTTTGTCAAGATATTTCGAAGTGGCTTATCAGTGTGTAAAGAAGCTAATGTCAGATCTGTGTATCTGTTACATATATATACCGACTGTATACAATATTATACCGACAGAAGGTTATTTTACTATCCTCATAAATAAATAACTTACTTTTTTTTAAGAAAAAACAATCATTAAACTAAACTAAATTGCAACACTTACGTGGCACATTCTCAAGATAAATACTACATTTTCTTTCATTTTATTTATATTAGTTTCTTTCTATGAAGAAAATATTACCCTTCATGCTTGAATACAAGTTTCTTAACATCCTGTATAAAAATATTTAAGTGTTTTGTACGTTGCTTGGTAGTAAATTTATATATAATTAATATATCCCAGTTTCTTGCCAGTTTTTCTCAGTAGAACTGCCTTCCGAACCGTTGATTTTGGAAGTGTGTTGTGTTTTGTAATACCTCATCGATTCAAAAGTATTACTATATGTAGCCTAGTTGAATAAAGATACTTTTGATTTCGACTTTGACTCTGTTGTCGACTGTACCAGCTTCTTAAGGTGTACATTACAAGATATAAATATTTGATGTTGTATCATAACCCATCAGCAAATATTGAAGTCGGTTGATTGTTCATAGGCAAATAATTAAGGCACGTTTGGGAAATGTAGACAGGAATATTATACTTTTTACGTTTATATTTTCGTGTTAAGATTGCACATAGATTGATAGTAGTGTGGTATTTATTTTTGTAAATATTATAAATATATTGTAAGTTGTAACTAATTTATATGTTTGATATTAAAGTAATTACATTTTTGGCAAGATATTCGGGTACTATATGTGAGAATTACATCACTTAAGATAACTTAATCCAGAAGGCATTTAATTGCATTTTTAATAATTATAAACATGGCATTTCTTAGGAACTTTCTTCTATAAAAGCAAATACCAAATATATGTTAGCTGGTAAATTGTCATACTATACAGATATTCATTATTATATTTTTCAAACAAATTTAAATTTAGTTTTTATTTCTTATCGTGTCCTAAATATTATGCAACATACGTCCCATCATAATCATTCTACATTAAAATAATATTCTATATATAAAACAGATTACATTTTTTTACTAAATAATGTTAGGATTATCATTTTAGGAAACCCCAGGAAGTAGGTCATGATAAGACTGTACTAAATATAATTTTATGAATAGTGAGTTTTACTGATGGGTTGAATAAAAATTACTATTATTTGTTTATGAAGATTCGATGGTAAGCGAACAACCCAAGTATCGTCGCAAATTCGCGTGTCTCACGAATAGGTTGCCGACCTTTAAAACGAAAACTAAGTTAAAATCACAGTCAAAAATAACTCTATTCAACAAGGCTACATATACTATAGAGAAATACGTTTAAATCGTCATGGTATTACAAATCATTTACCATCGAATGACAGTTTCTAAAGAGGAGAACCGACAAGAAACTCTGATAGGATATGAGGATACCTTTTAAATTGCCGATTAATGCTGTCGATGCAATTTAGTTTTATTTTTTTTTGTCTGTATTGTTTATATATTTTTTTCTGTATTCAACTTAGTAATTATGTAATGTGCTGTATGAACAAATATTATGTTGAACGCATGCTATATCCTTTTATAAAAAAAATCATATAACTATATAATCTGTCAACTATGTCATATTTTATTATGTACAGTGAATTTTTGTTAAAGGATTTTTTTAAATAGATAAATAACAAATATAACATTCATTTTTAATTAAAAAAAATATCCCTTTCTTGACTGGAGGAAATTACTCATGGGTCATTACGATTATTGTAAAAAGTGTAACGATTTCTGTCTCCGCGGCGCCGGGATACAACCGACAAACTTATAAACTCTCGCCATTTCCGCGCATTAATTGTATTTATTGCTTTTATTCGCTAATTCGAGCAATGAGTCATAAACAAGTTCAAATGTAAGACAATATTTTTCATAGCAATACTTCTTTACTTCAGTGTTGTTGAATTTTTTGGGAACTTGGCTTTTTTTGTAATATGAGAACAAACTTACTTTTTTCTTTGTAAATATTTTTAAGCCTCTGGATACGTGTCCTTTTGAGTCTAGCACTCGTGTTAAGATGAGTGTTTCTAGATAAAGTTCTTGTTTACAAGTATAATAGGGTTGTTTTAGACTTACTTGGTATCCGCCTTTAAAATTATACAATAATTGTAAAATCATTTTTTTAATCTACATGAAATACGTATTGTTTTTTTGGGAAGTAATTTTTTTATGCTTTTAAGTTTACAATTTAATCGTTTTATTTTTCTTTAAGAAAATGAGACGAGGTGGTTTGTTATTTAATATGTGTTTGCACCTTACGAAACAACTGTTCTTTTATGATAAAGCTGGATCTTCTTTGGCATTCCAAATTTCGTTACGATACCCGATTACCAGAATAAGTTTCTGTATAATTTTAGTTTCATAAGAGCTTTTAAACCGTAATAATGACTCATACTTTATATGTACTTGAACACAGCGATTTGCGATCTTATTAATATTCCGACCAAATCTCAATAGCGTCATACATTGCGTATATATACAACGTCTAGTATTCCTGCGTCTACATACTTAACACGCATTGTATATCGAAGTGTACTTAAACACGTCAACTATAAGTAAAATTTAAGATTTAAACACCTGTTTACACACGGCCGTGATGTTATTCTGTGAGATTTAATGGAGACATGTTCTTGGCTTTTTGTTGCAACACTTCGTATAATGTTCTATATTAAGACGCTATTATGAGCCGTGTATGTCTGTTCGCTTAGATCTTAGCTTAACCATATTTGCATATCTTTATATGGAATGAGTACAATATAATCCATTTGTTTTTGATGATTGATTGAGTTGTGGAGTTGTAAGTTTCACAATTAGCTACGTCATTAGCTGTATAGTTTTATTTGCACAAAAATAATCAAGCATAATCTATACTAATATATTAAGCAGAAGAGTTTGTTTGTTTGTTTGCTTGAACGCGCTAGTCTCAGGATCTACTGGTTCGAATTGATAAATTCTTTTTTATTGAATTGACCATTTATCGAGGAAGGCTTTAGGCTACATAACATCACGTTGCGACTAATAGGAGCGAAGATATAATGGAAAATATGGAAAAAACGGGGAAAATTATCCATCTTTGAGGGCTTTCTTTGCGTGCGCTGCGAAAACGGTTGAAGATACAAAAATAATATGTATGAGAGAATTATTCCTCTTTAACTGATCTAAAAAAAATCCGCGACAGTATATGTCTATCTTCTAAGATTGACTCACTATAACATAATAATAGAAATAGATCCGACGGGGACGAAGTCGCGAGCAACACCTAGTGGTTATACAAAAGTGGATTAAAATATACAGATATTATCTCATCAAAGGTAAGGTGTCCTTTAAAACTCTCAATGAATAACTAAAAGTATCAATGAAAAATATACATTTTAAACCATAGTACCATCTAGAACAGCCTTAAACATTTCCTTTTCTTATCATCTTCCTTATTATCAGTTGTAATCTTTAAAAATATAGTTTAAAATTAGTTTGCCATCCGCTAAAATTCTATTCTTATTGTACAAGTTTCTCATTTTAGTGATTGTCTGTAAGAAATCACTCTTAGTATTTAGGTCGCCTTACTAAAATTATGGTCAGGATTACCGGAGATTTTAGCTTCATTAACAAGGAATAAATCAATAATTAATTGAACATACATAATTAGTACATACATTTTATAGCAAATTGCAGTTTCTAAAAAAAGTAGTTTTAAAAACGATCATATCATTTCAAATAAGCCTAACTTCTTATTAGAAATAACATACTAATTCATGTTATAAAATCGATACTAATAAGTTTTAACATATAATTATTAATGATCGTATAATAATCTCAATGATTTTAATTACTTCTGATGTCTATTAGTAAATCACGATTGGTCGAAGATCAAAAGATTTAAAAAAATAATTAAACTAATTGTTGTTGAACAGCTGTGTCTAGCGAGATTAATTCTTTGAGCAACTTTCTTTTTGAATTTAATATTATTGCTTCCGAATTTTATTACGTGTGGTGTTTTAAAACATCTATAGTGTTACTAGCCGTGCCTCGCGGCTTTGCTCGCGTAATTTCTGTTTCTAGGGCAATACCGAGATAAATATTATCCTATGACTTAATTAAGGGTCTAATCTAATTGCATGCCAAAAATCAGCCAAAGCCATTCAAGAGATTCATCAATTCAGTAGATAATAGGTATTAGTCTTAATTATTATATAATATTAGCGAAAGCAATTCTAAATAACCATGCTTGGCAAAACATTATATAAATAAGGAACAAAAAAAACATTGTCTGTTTATTAAATACTGTAAAACAAATACAAAACCGAATTAAATATTAAAAACTAATAAAAACCATATTCAAAACACATAAACCATTTAAATGCAAAGTTCACACTAAAGTAATTTTAGGCAAACACATCCGTTTAATGAGGCGATGCTCAAACGAGTTAGAATTCAAGTAAGAGGCAAAATTGGACTATTGCAGAGTAAGTTCCGAGCGACGATTATACCTCGCATCCGAATGCGTTCCCACGCCGTCCACGAACAGGTTATTATTAAAACCTAACTGTAAATCCAAGCTATACTAAACCCTATTACAATAATCTTAAAGCTCACCTTAAAACATAACCTAGGCATCACAGACTCAAATGTATTGGATTCAAATTTCGAAATATTCTATATACAATACGATTTTTTGAGTAATTTTTTTTTGACACGTACGGTATGGTAACCTAGATTTCTTAACTGCACACGTAAATATAATTAACTGACATTTGAGCAAATAAATTATTCTAATTTGAAAGTAATTTAGAGTAATATACTACTTTCTTTGTATGTTTGAAATAAATTCGTCATAAATAGGCGAATATAATAGTATATAATTAAAATTATTATGAATTACGCAATTTTCTAGTATGGGAAGCTTCTACAAATAATTTTGTGCAAATTTTATCAAGTATTCTAAAATAACTGATGCTTCACATATTTTAATCTATAAACGATGTTATTAAAGCATTTTCTTCTATTTAATCTGTATTATTTTATACTATAAATAAAATATGCTTATTTAAAATATTGTACGTCGCTGATATCTCTATATATAATCTTTACCTTGTTGAATTAATATCCATCTCAAATAAAATAAACATTATTAAAACATGCAATCAAAGTCAGAAGCTTCTGCACAATAAGTTTTAAAGAACACCCAATATATAAATGAGCCCAAAAAAATGCCAATCTATATCCTCTTTTATGTTGACGAATGTATATCACATTAGTGAATCGCGTTCAGAATCATGCCGCTTCCACGAAGTAATGTTTACAGACCGATTTAACGTGCTTTAACCTTTCATACGTGATACGAAAATGTAATAGTTTTCCCAAAATGCGCGTTTTGTGATAGTCAAGTATGCTAATGTCTGTTTCCTTAGGAATACTAAACGCGACTTACTGTGTAATCTTTTGGATCAAAAAGTGATTTACTCCGTTTTTACTTTACATCATACATCTTTGTCCTGAGTCTATACCATCCACAGTCTTTTTAGTAAAAACCATCTTTTTTGTAGTGGGGAAATCTCAACCTCATGTGGGTGGGTATTTATGTATTAATTTATTAATTTATTTATTAAATTCTTTATTATATACACTTGAACATAAATATGACACAGAAGAAACATTAAAAAGAATTATATATACAAATGGCGGCTTTATCGGCGGCAGTGATCTCTTCCAAGCAACCTTTAATGAAGAAATACACGAAAGTAGAAAGGCAGGCAGAAAGGCACACACACACACACACATTATACACAACATAGGAAAAAAAATATATAATAATAACAGTATTCTATCCATGGACTTCAGGGAAAGGTTCATTGATTGTGTCAGTCTGGTACCGACCCAAACCCCTCTGTGTTCTTTTAATGCAACGAGTAGGGATCCGGGGAACCTTCGCGGACTCTTCCGTGTCTAATCTATCTGCATGCTCAATATCATCTAAATCTATTTCGTAATTTTGCGTAAAAGATTACGAAACACCCATATTAGTAAAGATCAATGTTCGTAATTATTATTGCCAGTTCAAAATAATGTAGATATTAAAATAATAAATGCATCTATAAAAGTAAAAGACAGTCTCTTTGTTTCCAACAGAGTTGAGTGAATGTTAGTAGTTCTCTGGGAGAAAGTAAAACTGCGCTAATGTTCAAACATGCATATTGTATAAAAAGTTATGAAGTCTTAATTTGAAAGTGGCCATATGTAGAGCGTTGCAAACAAATTTATTTATTTGTTTGTTTGTTTAAATCACCGTCACTTTAACAGACAAGAGAGAGTGAAATAAAACACTGTTAACACGTTCGTTGCATTACGAGATCTATCAGATCTCTTGCAGGACTTTTGTATTGTGCGTTGAATATAATAGTGTTGTTTCACTCCTTGCGGGAGGATCTAACGTGTAAAGTTCTTTAGGTATGA
>DWAJ01002781.1:0-16470 GCA_018238005.1 Eurema mandarina
AATACGTCAATTGCGAGCGCGATTCTACCGATGTTAAAAATCCTTTTTTATATAGCCTATGACACTCAGCAATAATGTGGCTTTCTATTGGTGAAATAATTTTTAAAATCGGTTCAGTGGATCCCGAGGTTACCCTTTACAATTCAACAAACGCACAAACTTTACTTCTTTATATATTAGTATAGATTCTACTGTATATTAGTACTAATCGTTATACTAGTGACGTCACACTTTAAAAACCTTTTGATACGCCACCTGCGTTATACTTATTCCTTTGTTGATATGGAGACGCGTAAATTAAATCATGAGTACCAAAAACATGTTATTGTTATTCGTATTAGACTTTCCTTATCTATGCAGAACAAAACAACTGACGCCTGCAGTATGACCGATATCATTTAAGTTATTGAGTGTTCAATTGGCGTTCTTGATTAACGTTTCTTGATTAAAAGAACTATTACAATAATAGACTATGTATTTAGTGATTTCAGGACTTATTTATCCATGCTAATATTATTAGCGAAAGTAACTCTGTCTGTCTGTCTTTGCATCACGCTAAAACTACTGAACCGATTAGAACGAAATTTGGTACACAGATGGTAAAAGGCTGCCCAAGGGGTTGAAACTTTTTATAATTTTACGCTTTCACGGCCAAACCGCTGAACCGATTGTAATGAAATTTGGTCTAGAGCCTGAGATAAAACATGGGCTACTTTTTAACTGGAAAAAAGGGTTATAAGAGGGGGAAGGGGCGGGTCAAAGTTTATATGAAAGTCCACGCGGACGGAGTAGCGGGCAAAAGCTTTGTTATTTAATAATACAACAAGTTATGTTGAATTGGGCTCGCTAGACGAAACTGGCGTCAAGTAATGGTGTCTCATCGTCTTCTTTGCTTTTCTGTCACAAATATTTCTACCTTCCCTATTCCATCACATTAAAAAAATAATTCGTTCTGTCTGTTTTAGCACCACAAGCGCCTTCCAAGACTGTATGCATTTATATGCTAGCATATTTAAATATTTATTAAATATTTAAATAGCAAAGATTCATAAATGCGATTGCGTTGATGTGTGAATTATTTGAGTGAATTAATTATAACTCTACGAAAGTCTTAATCTTTAATAATATTATATTAAGGTATGGGCACTTTTTAAATATTTTAAACACTTCTCACATTACCCAAAAAATATATATCCCGTCGAAAATATAAAATTTAAGGAGTGTATTAAAATGACTGCTGTTTTTCTCTCTCTGAATTAACATATAGGATCCTTATTATAGGGGTTCTACCCCGGGAAAAGCGAGATAAAACCGAGTTATGCAAACAAACAGTAGAATATCATGCGATTCTATATAACGCATTATTTATTATACTAGCTGACCCGGCAGACTCCCCTCTGCTTCTAAAAAGGTTTTATGGGTTTCTCGGTAATTATTGGAATTTTCTCACTCTTTAAACCTTCCCTAGACTTTCACGAGCATTTCAAGACCAAGATAAGATAAATCCGTTCAGCTATTCTCGAGATTTAGCGAGACTAACGAACAGCAATTCATTTTATATATATAGATAGATAGATATAATAACTTATTAACAAAAATAATAACACAGCTAAATTAAAGCCAGACTTTACAAATTTAAGTCGAAGGTTTGCCAGATGGGAGACATTTTTATCTTATCGCGTTTCATGTTTTATTAAAGTATAAATTCCATTCGGTATCGTTTTAAATCATGTTATTGCGTTGATAAGAAGTTTTATTTTTAAATTTTCGACTAGACAACGTCTGACGAAACATATATTACTTATTACTCAATTATTTTTTTACATATGGCATTTTGTAAGTCTTTTGTTTCTTACGATAATACCGACATACTTCTATCACAACCCAAACTAATATTATAATTTTATAAATGTGAAAGTGTGTTTCTTTGTTTGTTTGTCCTTCCTTCACGCTGTAGCTAAGCAATCAATCGACCTGATTTTTGCCATACAGAGAAAAAAGGGTTATAAGGGCAGAAGGGGGGTCGAAGTGTATGTGAAAGTCCACGCGGACGGAGTCGTGGGCAATAGCTAGTAAAATTATATATACAACTGTACATCGATATACCAAAAACCTTCCAGACCCTACAAAATATATAATTTATACTATACTTTTCCTTATATCTCTGTAGGGTCTGTGCTTAAAGGATTAAGAAAAAAAAGTGATTCCTTATAAGAAAAAGCCGAATTTTCTTCCAAATAATAATACTTCTATTTCTAAACATAGTGATTAAAAACTATGAGTAAAATTTCTTCTATGTATAAATGTACGTCTTCAGTAGAAATCTTACTGTAAATTACCGATAACGTCCTAAGCAAAAACCATTTAAACAATTACATTTACATTCTTATAAAAAAAACAAACGCAATTGTATTAAGAATAAAAATTGCGGTAAATAACTGATAAGGTCTTTAACAAAATCCGCATAAACAAAAACATTACGCATTTTTATTAATAAGAAAAAAAATGAAGTAAGAATCTGGAACATCAACATCAAATGTTTTTATCTATATACGTAAGCTGCGATAAATGGGATGACGCCGCCATGCGCCCGTCTCGTGACTCGTACAAACAAAATAATTATTGTCCTCAACATTCGCTATAACTACACAATAACAACCATATAGGTTAAATCATATTGCAAGTTTTGCAAAATATTTTTCATATAAATTAACTATTCAATTAGATATTGAAAATTTTAATGAATTGACAAAATACGTTAGAGTTGAGACTTTACTTATAAGTACTTCTTAATCAATGCCAATTGTTGAAGACCCTTAAATCATTGCATAGATTAATCATAAATTACGCTTACATTGACGTTTGACGTTTGCATGTCAATGTCAATTTCTTTTTTTTACAAAATTATACTTATTCGAAATTTGCATTCGAATTATTGCCTGATAGCAAAATGCTTATTTTGCTAATATAGAAGGGAAAGTTCTACGTTGTTTTTATAAGAAAAGAAAGGACAAGAAACTCGAAATTTACAATGCATTGTAACTTGTGAGGTTATTAAGAAGTTAATTAAGAAAACAACTAGCTCACACAAATTCCGTATCAATTTACATCATACTGTGTCAACAAGCCCCGTGGGGTATGACGATACAAAATAAATCATTCAATAATTATTCCGATAAGCGATGTTTATTTTTCATCTATAATTATAAGTATCAGTTTAATGTTTGTCTTTAATTACGTTAATAATGAAGCGAGGTTCACTTGTAAATAGTCAGTCAAATGCGCGTGCTGATCGCCTAGAAAAAATGTATGAAATTGACAACAAATGTAACGAAATTAGAAAGCAAATATCTATCTAATTATTTTTATAATGTTAAATTAGCATATTGCAATGATATAACTTAATAGATATGTTATACCCATACAAATCAACCGACAAAAGTGTTCCGCATAGCAGCGGCAGCACACATACATACAAGTCAAAACGATAGAAATAAAAAAAATTATAAAACCAACAAGAAAAAAAGAGATAGTTTTGTCAGTTACGCGTGAATGCACCGGTAACCAATCACCAACGTAAGACATCCTAAAGTCAAAGTCAAAGTCAAAAGTATTTTATTCAATTAGGCTACATAAAGTAACACTTTTGAATCCTCATGGTATTACAAAACATTTAACTAATTAGGATGTTTTTAATAACATTATAAGAACACAATATCTAGGTATTTCTTATTTAATTTTGCCATATTGGCGTTTATTAGTTAGTCATTCGTCCTCAGGTGTTTTATAGTTTTATTAAAAAGCTCTTATCATAGTCAAAAGTCCAAGTCCTGATTATTATAACTATCCAACATCTATATCTATTATTGCTATCAACATTGTTGTGTAGTATTGCAAAACAATTATTTAAATCCTATAATTATATAAAAACAATATTTATAACACGAATTCTTAGTTTCAGAGAATTTAAACACAAATAAACTATTAGAGGAGCGAACACTTAACCAGTTCCACAACGTTTCCACAACTATTTAATTACTAGCTGTGCTCGCTACTTCGCCCGCGTAGAAAAGTGACTGGGCAGCATTTTTGAAAATGCCTAACCCGCGCCAACCGTTCAGCAAGTTCAACGTGATTCTTTGAATTGCCATAACTTTTTTATTTATCAACCGATTGACATGAATTAAACACTAAATGTTAAGTGAAGCTTACCACAATATATCGTTGAAAACCCCATCTAGATAGGATAAGCCGTTTCTGAGATTAGCGTGCACAAACAAACAGACAAACAGACAAAAATTCCAAAAATCATAGTTTTGGGTTCTATTGCGTTAATAAAGGTCTCCTGTAATTTTTTTTCTCATGTATCTTCCATGTACAGACAGCGACTCGTTACGTTTTTATTATATGTATTGATTTATTATCCTACCTACTCTCACCTTGACAACGATTTTTTTGTCTAAAACTCAAAAATCAATAAATGATAAAAATAATGTCGTAACTTTTCTTTCTATTAGCTGCATGCCTTTTATTTATTACCTAAAACTATTACTAAATGCAAGTCTTTTTTGCAAAATATTGATTTTGTTTCGAATAAAAATGACATAAAATCAAGTCTCAAATAAAAAAAAACTCATACATCAATATTTTTGAGTTGTATACCTACGGACGTTTTAACTTTCGATATAGGGTTAAGTGTCGAGACTGATAATTTAATAAATCTATATCTATACTTATAATAAATCTGTAGAGAGGTCAATTCTGTACATTAAATATATTTCCAAAATAACTATCAGGTGGTGATTAGGGATCGATACTGATGCCAAAAGAGCAATTATTAGTACATTTGTTGTCTGTCTGTCTGTCTGTTTCTATAACCGTTATAAAAACAAAAACTACTGGACGGATTTTAACGAAACTTGGTGCAATTATTCTTTATACTCCTGAGCGGGTTATAGTATACTTTTCATCACGCTGCAATCAATGGGAGAGGAGCAGTGAAGGGAAATGTCGGGAAAACGGGAGAAGTTATTACATTTCTTAAGCTTCCGTCGCGTGTGCTACCTTAATGGTTAATGTTACACAGAAATCATGTATGACGAAAATGTTCTTCTTAAAATTATGCAAAAATATCCTAAGACAGCATATGTCTATCTTTTTTAGTTGACTCACAATAACACGCGTAACTCCCGATAACTTAGCAGTTCGAAGCGCTCTGATTATATTTGTCTACGCTTACGTATTTAACACTCCCAGTCATCCCTAATTAAACAAGTAAACAATATTAACTACTACATATAAAATAATGATAGAAATCGGTATAAAAATACTTATATAATATATGAAATCGTATACTAATAAACGAACAATATTAATAGCGTTCTCGAAAACGCCTTTAACGATTTCGTTGAAAATTTAAACATAATTTTACTTAGCCAAAAATGCAATCTAGCTAGGTTCCATCACTGGGAAAATTCGTTTTTGCTGTATTTTCCCGCAATAAGATTTCCTGCTTAAAATGGTGGTTAAAGTACAATAAATTCGTCGCTTTTAGGTATGTGTCAATGGTTAATGCGTTAGACTGTGAGTAAATTGAATCCGTGATTGATATTTTGTACGTGGTTCAAATCCCAACCACATATACCTAGTTTTATTTATTTTTTTCTTTTCTATTTTAGAATATATTATAACATTTTTGATTTTGACCTTTGTTATTGAAATAAGATTGTTTATCAATGACTATCGCGCCTCCCTCAATAAAACGCGTAATGTTTAAATCCCAACTCCACAGAAATCAATTTTTTTTTTATAGAATTTATTATTTATTAAAATATAGGTTCCCGTTCCCGGGCCAATACTGGGATATAAAGCTTCCTACGTTTTAATCGAGGGTATCATCTATTTATATACCAAATTTCAACTAAATCGGTCCAGCCGTTTTGCCGTAAAAGAAAGACAAACAGACACTATTTCCCATTTATAATATTAATTATGGATTATAACAATTTATTAGAGTTTAAGGTACTTAGTAGGAGGATAACTTAATATGAATAGGCGCCTGTTAATTTGATTCCTATTTTACATCTCTTTTTTGATTATCTTTTAATATCACTATACTATTACTAATTACCGAGCAGAGCTGGGTCAACTAGGTACCTACTAGGCTAATTATAATAATAAGCCATCACGATTGGGTACTGAATAATTCTATAAGGATTATTAAATCAAAAGTGATTTACTTTAAAATACAGCACTTACAATATTTCTACGGTAATGCGGTATGTAATTTAATAAGAATATATTTAAATTTAATTTTCGTAAAATGAACAGACTTGAAATTTCGCGATCAGCCTAGCTAGGCGCCAAGCACGCAGTGCGGCCGGCATATAGGTATTTTTGTGACAAACGACGGAAATGCGGATGAAGTCGCAGGCAACAGCTAGTAAGCTAATAATATCATAAAAGCGTAACGAGTAGCTGTCTGTACTTGAAAGATATATGAGAAAAAATATTATGGGAGACCTTTATTAATGCAATAGAACCCAAAACATTGATTTTTTGAATTTTTGTCTGTTTGTTTGTGCACGCTAATCTCAGGAACGGCTTATCCTATCTAGATGGGGGTTTCAATTGTTGTTGATATATTGTCGTAAGCTTCACTTAACATTTAGTGTTTAATTCATGCCAATCGGTTGATAAATAAAAAGTTAGGGCAATTTAAAGAATCACGTTGAACTTGCTGAACTGTTGGCGCGGGTCACTTCTACGCGGGCGAAGTCGCGGGCACATCTAGTTTCTGAATAAATCAGCCCACTAAGTATATCGGAAGTTGGAACTGTGTCGACTGTCGCATTCCTAAGCGTTGATTGACCAAATATAGCCCTAAACTTTTTGCAATAGAAAATCGCAATAGCTTACATTATTAACCTAGACCTACCCTTCTATGGTACAATTAGATAAAACATACTTAAAAAGCACTTAGTTACATCCTATAGAATCCGGAATAACACTGACCTTCGCTCTTTAGTAGGTAAAAATTTAAAACTTAATCTATACTTACAATAAATCTGTAGACAGGGCAATTATTTACATGCAATATATTTCCGAAATAGCTATCAGAAGGTGATTGAGGATAGATTCTGATGCCAAAAATGGAATTAGTAAAATTTTTGTCTATCTGTCTGACAGTTTAACCGTTATAAAAACAAAAAGTACAATTATTTTTCATACTCTTGAGCAGCTTAGTCGTTCGAACCAGAGGCGGATCTACCTTAGGCGCCAGGGGTTAGTCACATGTTAGTCATGACTCATGGTCAAAAAATATACAGCTTTGGTGCCAGCGGGGGGTAGGCTTTGGCGCCAGGGGGCCACATATTTGTGGTCAAATGAGTCACGCAGTCTTGCAATATTTTTGAATGTAGGTAGGTACTAAATATTAGAAATACATAATTAAGAAGTAAGTAACAAGTATCGCAACAAGTTTTAGTCGAAGTATGTAGTAGTATAAAGGAGTAGTAAGTATAAGAGAGCGGCTACAGTTTATGAGCAGGTACAATCGAAAAAAAAAATCATTCTGTGGGTGAGTGAGTTTTTAGTGTTTGAAGATTTTGTTATTATTTTTAAGAACTTTGCATAATATATTTAAGATCAGAATATCAACTATCGTATGTACATGATGTACAGACTGAAGTAGTCATACCCCGCGATTTAAAACTTAGAAAGAATATACAAATAAGATTAATGGACAAGAACAAATTAAAAATTTCGTTTGTTTCGTTCTAGACGGATTATTATTTTTTAATTAAATTAATATGAAAATCATAGAATCTACACCTCAGTATTTGTACTATAATACAAGTAAACAATGATTTCTATCACAGTATGGCTAAGGGGCCATCCATAAAGTACGTCACACGAATTTTAGGACTTGCGACCTGGTGTGACGTCACACATATTTTAAATTTATGTATGTATTTAAAAATAAATTAAATTATTTATAATTTTTAAAAGATATATTACATTTTTTTATTTTTTAATTCACATCCGAACTTTGCGTTTTAGTATTTTCAATTTTAATATGTGACGTCACAAAAATATTGACCCCCCCATGCCCCTTGTCACACGATGTCACACTTCGGTGATACCCTCCCTCCCCATTAACGTGTGACGTACTTTATGGATGGCCCCTAAAGTACCTTGTTAATATGAAATTTGGGTACACATTACACAAGTAAAATCACTTACAGGTAACCTTTTTTATATTTGAAACAGATTTCAAAATTAAACAATGTAATAGTTATCATCACAATATATTTTAATATAAATAAGATCAGTAAAGCCCCTAATATAACATTTATCTAATTCATTTCATTTACACTATACTGTATCAGTTTTAACTGAAATTAATAGCTATCAATCATTGCACATGTTTTTGCAAAATGCAAAATATTTAAAAATAATCTAGCTTTAATATTTACACTAAAACAAATTCTTCCGATTCTAAATCTGTATCACTGTCTAGTATGGGGGTTACCCAATTTCTCTCTGTTTCATATATAGAATATCGTATATTTGGTGGATTCATCACAGAAGTATGGGAGCCATTATGAAGTGTGAATATAGGATATTCAATACTTGCTGAGACTCCCTGAGGGATCAAAAAGGATCCTATTACATTTACAAATGTTTCAAATTCATTATGAGTTGCTAGATAAAAACCAATACAGCATGATGGGTCCATCTTTATTATAGGCATTTTTCTTGGAGATCGGCAGTGAAAGCTTTGGAGTGAAAAGTTTGGCTGCCAGACATCAACCATTTCTTGGCAGTAGTGGGGATCTAAATGAATAAGTCTATCATCTTGGTAACCAACAAAATATAAGGAATGTTTTGGCCTTCCACCAATTACTCCTATACAAAAATCTAGTGTTAGCAGTGAGGTCAAGCAGGGTCCGTAGATGGGATTAAATTTATCAGATCCCAATTTGACTGGCACTAAAAGTATGAGGGATTTCCATGAGCTATTTGGTTGTTTACAAAGAGAATATACATCTTGAATATAAACAGTAGAGTCTTGAGCAACATAAACATCCAATTTGTCAAATTCATAATTCTCTTTCGAGGCAGCATTCATAACAGCTTTCAGACAGTGAGCCACAGATGCTGGTCCATACCAGTCTCCCGGTTTCTTACCTAATGCCTCTCCTAGCCTGACCATTTGATGAATGGAAAGAGGACTATTTACAGAAGATTTATCTCCAAACCATTTTATGATCATTCTATGAATACAGTCCTCTTGGAATTCTCTAGCATTTTGAATTGTCCTATCTGGTGTCCATCGCCATGATCGTCCTAAGAAGTGACATACTAATGCTTGAGCTAACATCATCTGCCCACTCCTTAGCATGCAACCCCAACCACAATCAGAAGTAAAAGAAGATCCAGACATTGTGGGAAATTCACGTCTATAGGTCATCCATATTCTACTGATAAAGTCAGACTTAAAGCCCTCTATGCCTTCACCATATATCTGTTCAACTGGTTCATTAGCTGTAGCCTCAGTACCAATTTCTGTTGATGATTCTAATGACCCACTTGGACTAAGTTTCCGATGATAACATCGACCTAAAAGCCAAACAGGCGATTCCTTTGAGAAATTGGTTTTTAACTTAACAGTCCAACCAAATTTCATGTTATTCCACATAGACAATAAGCGGGACTCTACTTTTCCTTTGAGATCGTAAAAGTCTTCTGCATTCTCACGACCATCTTTAGACGAAGCCGCACCACTTATATTTGTAACGTTTACTGTCGCTGTTCCTTGAGTTCCATTATCACTAGCAGTAGCAGACACGAGTATTGAACTTTGCGAAACGATACTACTTGAACCGTTCATTTTTAATGTCTTGACATTGTATTTAGAACGGTGATTTATTGTTCTGATTAAAACATATTTCGTCCATATTGAAGAGAAGTGTTTTCAAAATTATATAGACTAATTCACAATACTTAAGATAAGTGTATCAATGAATCTAATTAAACAAAAGGCCTGTAAATTTTAATAATAGTCAAACTAATAAATGACAAATGACAACAGTCAGTGACAATTATTAAGGATTGACAAAAAACACAGATTATCAATAACAAGATTTGATTAGAACACAATAATAATAAGACTATAAAAAATCTGTATTCATATTCATATGAGATCATTTTATAAAAAAAAACGTGTCTGTAATTATCAATTTAAATGACTTATTTATTTTATATTGACTTAGTTTATTTCAATATAAAATTTACCACGCTGTAATTTATTAAGTATTTGCTACCTTCATGTTTACATAATATATGCATATATTATGTATACAAATTAGCAAATATCATCCAAAGAAAACTAGAGTATGTAGAGTATGTAGTCTATACAGACTGTATACTACTATACTCTGTCTACACTTACAATATCTCTACATTCCGTGATGTGTGTCAATTGTCAGTTGTCACTTGTCAGTATGATGATCTATGTCTATTCTATGATCAAGAAATACTGTGAAGTGTGATCTGTGTTAATTTAATAATAATATTTTATCAAAGTATAAAAAAAAAACATTACGCTATCGGCTATAGGTAATAGGTTGTATGTGTATGTAATTATTAATATAAAGTAAATCTTCTCTTTCTAATGAACAGTATTGATATCAAAGAAGCTTATTTTTTCTTTTTTTTATAACTAATCAGTTGGAAGTTAGTTTATTTTATATCTTGTAGGTATATAATTCGTTCGTTATATTCTATCTATTATATTTAGAATATATCATTCCCTATAGCTAATTACAAAAATCATAACAATATAGTTATAGAGGAAGATCACAAGTATAACACATAGTCAACTCAAAGATGATGCCTGCAAGAATAGGACACCTTCCGATTGCCGCAGAGAATCCTCTGGGGCTATCATGGCATGATTCAGCATGGATCCCTTCGTTAAACCCATCGAATATCATGGATTACTTCTCAGAAAGATCAAATCCATTTTTTGACCGAACATGCAATAATGAAGTTGTGAAAATGCAACGTCTTAGTATGGATCAGTTGCAGTAAGTGGTTATGATGTGTTATGGTTAAATTTTCTGTCTAGACTGGTGACAAATACAAGTTTGTATTTGGTATTACCAAAAACTAATGTTTGTGGTTTTAAAAAATGCTATCAGCTTAAATTTATTCCATTTAGTTTGAAATTTAATATTATTTATAAATATTTATTATCAATACAGATCATCTACATAATGGGATTAGGTAAACTACATGTATATTAATAAAAATGGTCAGAGACAGTAAAAACAAAAAAATAGCAAAAAGCCTTTAAAGATATATTAGTAAGTTACGAAATTATTGTCTTATTAATGGATAATGATTATATTTTAAGGAATATGACTGGACTGGAATATATTTTGCTGCATGTTCAAGAACCCATTTTATATGTCATAAGAAAACAACACAGACACAGTCCTCTGCAAACAATTCCTTTAGCAGACTACTATATTATTGCTGGAATTGTATATCAGGCACCAGACCTTGCTAGTGTTTTAAATTCAAGACTGGTAAGTGTTTTTATATTAATATTTACTTATTGTTGATATTCTACCTGGCTGTATATATTGTACTAGATGATCCGCCGTGACTTCATTTACGCTGTACCTATTCTACCTATCCTCAGTTTAGATGTTTTCATACAAATGCTATTTTCCTGCTAACTGCCGTTCTCGTAGGAATTTCAAGAATTCCTGTTGCAATTAACCTTTAAGTTTACTAAGGCACCTGCATGCCAAATTCAAGGGTCTAACTTAGGCGGTTTAGATTTTTCATACAAAAAGATTTTTCCGCTAATTCCCGTTTCCGTGGGAATTTCGGGAATTCCTTTCTTAGTGCACCTCTATGGTACCTAAGCTATGTGCCTTCCAAATTTCAAGTGCCTAAATTTAGCTGTTTAGGCTGTGCATTGATATGTCAGTCAGTCAGTTTCTCCTTTTGTATATTTAGATAATTTTTGAATATTCTAGTTATCTGCTGTTCACCATCTTCAGTGCTCTTTTGAGGAAACAATGTCTTATTCCAAATACCATCCAAGCAAGGGTTATTGGTGGGATTTCAAGGCCAATAAACCAGGTATTACATACTTCTAATTATAGATGCCCTTTTAAAATTGTTTTGCATATCTGTAATTTGAAATTATATTTGAATGTTAGGTATGAGTCCATTCAATGCTGGACAATCGGCTCCAAAAGATGTTACAAGTACCCCTAAAGAAGAACCCTCCACATTGTTTCAAAGGCAAAGGGTTGATATGCTGTTAGCTGAATTAGTGAGACAATTTCCATTGCCTGTTATACCAGCTGCTTCTAGCCAGGTTTGTACATCTTATCATCTTTACACTAATTTAAGTAAATATTGAATTAAATATTTCATTTTTATTCCAATAGACAAATGGAGTAACAGTAAAATCAGAAAATCCAAATGAAAAAGGAGAGAAATCAGCTGATGGGTCCAATTTGAGCAATATCACTATTAAACAAGAACCAATTGATTCAATGCATTCAGAAATGACAAATGGTAATTTACAAGGGCATATGGAAATAAAACAAGAGATCAAGCAAGAAAATATGAAGCCACCACCAGAAAAGAAACCAAGAAATTTAGTTTAATGAAATTGTTGCTATTAATAAATCATAATTATTATAAAAATGATTTTAATTCAAAATTGAAATTTCCTTATTATACAATATTTTTATATTTCATTTTTTTTAATCTTTGCAGTATCTGTATCAAAATCATAATAAATGCTTTTCGTACTAATAGCACATTTCATTGTTTGCCTCTTTTTGCAAATTATATAAATTCATAACATTGTCTTTAATTTTATTGCCATCTGTACATATAATACAATTAACTTCATTCCTCATCATGCTCACATTATCTGTTGGTTCTAGAGACTGTTGTCTGAAACATAAGAAGTGTAATTACCTATAAATTTAATCATTTTCTAACATGTTATTTATCTAATTAACTGTCTTACTTTGCCTTATGATAACCTAATTTAAAACCGTGTCGAAAACCCTCCTCAAAACCCGTATCAAAACTTGATTGAAATGATTTGGCTTCTCCATCTATGACCCCATCAGAATATTTAACCTGTAATAATTCTACTTTTAAGATTACAAGTTTTCAGTTTTATAATTATTAATTAGTTTAAGTTTTAACCTTATGAATACTATCAATTCGTTTGGCCCAAGTTTTCGCTGAAATCTCAATAGTTTCATCAGACATACTTTTTCTTAGCACCAAATAACTTTCGTATCTATTACAATTAGTTTCTTTATTGTTTAAAAGAATAAGCTTTGAAGATTCACTGGTAAAAATCTGGTTAATGTTATATGTATATCACAAGAAACACAAAGTCCTTACTCCTAATTTATATACTTATTTACTGTTGTTTTGGTTTTAAGTTGACATTTTATACTGTCATTTGTCAATGTGTACGTCAAGTCATTTTGTTGCCTTGTGTCAAATGTCAATCAAGTACAATATATTCTTTGTTTTAAAAAAAGTACTTATTTCCGAATAACAATATAGTTTAAAGAACCTCCTCCTTTTTTGAAGTCGGTTAAAAATAAGAAGGAATGGCACAATAGGTTTTTAGGAGGATCCGCTGACTCGCGGAGGAATACTGGTGAGTTTTAGTCGGTACGGTAATATTTTGTGTGCGTCCGACATAACTACCCTCCTCTCTCCCGAATGGGAGTATTCGCAACATGATTTTACATCATGTAAAAAATAAGTATGTATATGCAGATAAATCCATACTCATGTATTTTTGTCTTTAAGTTGGTGGCCCAGTCTTGATCGATAAATACATTTAAAACTTAAAAAACAAATTCCAATATACAATAAAAGAAAATACTTGGTATACTTTTTTTTAATAAAAATGGGAAATTTTTTCTAATATACATTTCTAATTCATATGACTGAATGTTTTTTCTTTTAGTTAAGTATAATTTCACAATAATAGTTAATGGACATGCCTATTTAAAAATCTATTTTATACTGAGTAATACTAGACTTGTCTGGAAATTTGGTCCTCAATAAAAACATGTTATTTACTTCTGGTGTTTTATCCAATGTTTCTAAGTATCCAAACCAATATATAACTAACCCAGGACCAAATCTGTTCCAGTAACATATTAATTGCTCTTTAAGATATCCAAGATGATTCTCCTCATCTCCAAACAATGCTTTACTTTCAATCCAATTAACTATGAAGCCATCTACTGCTATAGGAATATCCAGCTTAAAATCTGGTGTTTTATCGTAACCTCTGGATCGTAATATATTTTCATCAGAGAATGTTATGTTCATAAGTTTTAATTCTCTTTCCAACCGAAGCTCATACTCCAATCCTATTGATCTAAATAACATAAAAACGAAATATATAAATAAAGTTACTTATGTTTTGTTATGCACAACATATGTATATAAAATTTAACTTACTGTTTAATAATGTCTGCGTATGGACCATACTGAGTGTCATTCATAATGCCCTGTAAACAAAAAGAGTAATATACTCTAATATTATATTACTAGCTGCTGCCCGCGACTCCGTCTGCGTGGACTTTTATATAACCTTTGTCCTTTCCCAGGCTCTAGACCATCTGTGTACCAAATTTTGTTCTAATCGATTCAGTAGTTTCAGCGTGATTCAGCGTTACTTTTGCATTTATAATTGTTGCCTGGTAGAAATTATTATTAAACGAGAAGGCCGCTAGTTACAACATTTCCAATAGTTTTAGGTTGTTTAATATAGTAATGAAAAATAATTAAATATATATAATATAGATATATAGTATATATAAAATTGTATTACTTACCAAAAATACTTGATAAGCTAGGTCCTTATTTTCTATAATAGTTGAGTCCTTGAGACATTTCTTAACCATTGTAGAATCTGGATACACATTTTGGAGTAGTGATCTTACAAAGAGTGCAGGACTGATACCCTGACTGTCAGCTAGTCTGTGAAAGTGGGCAGACTTAATATTATTTATAACACACTATTAAGGTTTAAATAACAACATTCAATTTGAATTAAGTCATTACACCAGGGGTGGGCAAACTTTTAAAACTGGATCGTGGGCCGGTAAATTAAAAAAAAAATTAATTGTCGCAGGCCTGATAGTAAAACAAAAATATTACCGCGGGCCGGTCGATAAACAGCATTCGAACCAAGTATACTTAGATAAAAGCTTTCAAACATTATTTATAAAAAAATATATATTTTTTTTTATTTTCATACTTTTTTGAACTAATGTCAATGCAAAAATGTCACTTTAGCAGTATTATCTGCACAAGAACGAGATTTTTATTTACATTACAATTTTTGGTTTTTAATTTTTTCTCAAAAACGCTCGGCGGGCCGGATAAAAAGCTCATATGGGCCGGATCCGGCCCGCGGGCTGTAGTTTGCCCATCCCTGCATTAGACAAACAACAATAGGTAGAGAATTGTAAGTAAACAATTATTAAAAACTTACTGTATTATTACTCCACTTTTGTTTTGATTTTTAACTAAATTTTCATACAAGTCATAATATTTGCTTGAAATTACAGGTGATTTGCGGTAACAATATTTCATCGATCTTTGTACTAATAAAGAAATAATACTTCCAAGTGTACATGGTTCAATACTAAAAAGAAAAAGATGAATGAATAAAATTATTATTTGAAGAAATATAAAACTTAACTTAAAACTTAAGCAGCACTTTTATACTTCTGAATACTAACTCTTTATACTTTTTTCTTAATTCATTTTCTGATTTTCTACTAAACGATGTCAATTTATTAAAATCTTCTACAATTGATGCATAAAGTTTATATGGCATTGGTTTAATATCATTCTGTTGCAACATTGTAAAAATCAACGGAATTTAAATAAGTGAAACAATTTAGCAAATGTTTTATATTTACTAGTTCTTCTATTAAACAGAATCAAGCTACTGGTTTATACTTTATACTTTAAATACTGATAACTGACTCACTGAGGCACTGAGCAGGCTAGCGCAACTTAGAACAAAAAAATGGTTCTATGGAGTTTGTGGGGAAACAAAATGGTGGACACTTTTTTTTTTTTTAATTTATTTTTAATTTTTCTTGGCAGCTGCCACTCCGTGGATTGTGCCATTTTTCAATTAGTATTGGTCGATATTCGTCGATATTATTTTTCGACATTCGATAAGCAAAAATGGATATTTGACTAGGGAAAAATTAGGTAAAAAGGAAATAAAAAGGAAACTAGCGAAATGAATAATTTGGAGGAGATAGGGATCAGTGCTTATGTTAATGATAAAGATGGAGAGAAATAAAGAAATAAGTTACATAAATTTTAATAAAAATATATAAATATTATCAACATATAAATATGTAC